>VZUA01073853.1:1663-12656 GCA_013401035.1 Horornis vulcanius | reverse complement strand
AACTTTTAGAAATAGATCTGTTTGTTCAGAAGGCTTAGAGAAACTTTTGTGCTTTGCTTTGTACTTCTTGCATTATTAAGAGATCTCTTACCTTTACTGCTATACTGTATGATTTGGGATCAAGTTGTCAAAGCATCGGCCTTCTGAATATGTCAGTAGAGTCCACTCTCGGAGATGTCGAGGAAGGCTGTTCGAGATGCTGATGCTATCATGTATTGCCATTTCTAGGGAAGACTGAAGCCATAGAGCGTGGAATCCAGCCCTTCTTCTAGCTACCCAAGGGCAGT
Source organism: Horornis vulcanius (assembly GCA_013401035.1). Lineage (NCBI taxonomy): Eukaryota > Metazoa > Chordata > Aves > Passeriformes > Scotocercidae > Horornis > Horornis vulcanius. The sequence goes on along the minus strand of VZUA01073853.1, from coordinate 12,369 downwards.
AAAAACATCTACAGACTGATCTTCTATAGCTGCTCTGGAGCACTGGAACTTCCAGTTGTATATGTTTTCAAGGCACCAGCCACCTCAGGAAGGCTGCTTTTCAAAAGGTATGTCATCTCTTGTTTAGACTGGAAAAACTGAAAAGGGAAAAAGAGACAAACATTTAGCTTTGGCATCAAAACAAAGCAAGTCTTTCTTTTCCCTAAGCTTCTTTAATTGTGCTTCATGCAAAAGAAAATGACACTGTAAAAATGAATGGGGAAGAAGGTAAAGAAAAGGTACTGGCATTGGAGATAAGGTTAAATCAGAGCCCAGCAGAAAGAATATGGCAGTGGAAGAAGTTTAACAAGTTCATTTTATGTGCCACTCTGTCATGCTTCCCTTTGTTGCTCAAGAATGTTGCTTCACTGGTTCCTAGGGGTGTGAAAGGGCCATGCTGCTGGGATGATGTGACCCACAGACTGCATGAGCTTCTATAGGGCTGCCTTTTATCTGGAAATTGTTGTTTTACTTGTATTGCTGTTTTGCTATGGACCAGGAAGCAGTCTGGGCTTTGTAGTCAGAGGTCTTCTGCAGTATGCCAGCTTGTGGAACAGTACTGTGCAGGGCAACAGTGCACTGAGAGCAGGTGGGCACTGCAGCTGAGTCAAGGGAAGTCAATATGCCTCCGTAGAAAGCATTCACAGTGCTCAGGAGGTTTGAAAGGTACCCATTTTGTAAGGAGCTCAGAAGTGTAAGCTAAATGCTCTTTAAAATACTGGAGATCTCTCTGACCTTTGCTTTCAAAGGGAGGAGGCAGGACAAGACACTCACAGAGTGTATTGTGTGTACACATATACAGCAAAGGACAGGAGGAACCTCACAGCCCTTGTCAGGAGGGGGAGAGTGCACTCTGAGTTTGTGACAAGTCCTGGCAGATACACACCTCCCCACTGTGAGCAAGGCCCTGCAGCCAGGCTAGGGCAGTGCTTACACCAAGGGCTGGCATTTCTCTCTCCTGCCAGCATTTGTACACATCCTAAACTGCTTCTCAGGTCTGGTGTGAGTCCTGACACTGGAAGAGCCAGTTGGTAGGTCTGCAATGCATTGCTAGAGATCTTTAAGCCTGCTTGCTTTGCTTCTCCTCCTCCAGTTCCCACTGCACCCCCAGTCCTGGGGCAAAGACTCCCACTGAAAAGCAAAGAAGTAGCTGTGAAAGACTGCTGAGTTGCTGCCCATGTCAGCTGCTGCTGCTCCTGCAGGCTGTGGCTTGTGTGATGGCAGCAAGGATTCATTTCCATGATTTTTGAATCCTTCCTCTTATGGCACTAAGACCTTTGTGTGGACTCTCTTAAACCAGTTAGTGTGGCCATGAACCAATCAATGCAAATTTATAAAAGAAATGGAGCCATAACTCTGCTTCCCTTTTTTTTTCTGTGTTTCCTCTACCTAGAGGCACAGACAGGCAGTTTGATGACAGTACCCAGATAGTTGTCAGCTCAACCCTACATGGGAAAAAATTAATTAAAAAAAGAACAAGTGATCTGCCTCCTCCATCATTTGTTCTGCCCTTGGTGATCACAAAGCCTGTTCTGAAGCATCTCTGTGTGAGCTCCAAGTAAGTCCATTGTAACTTCCCCTTCTACCCCTTCCACATTTCACATGTGAAGGACTCAGAAAAGGCAAGGTAGGACTCCTGTAACAGCTGTAACTCAGATGTTTTTGCACACATATTATTTTTAGTTAATATAGATGGTGTTAACATTAATGCCTTAACCCTTGAGGTAGCTAGCTAATTTCCAGGTCGATATGGCCAGGGAGCTGGCTAATTTCCAGTGTTTTGGGGAGAGAGCCAAGAAGCCTGATGCCAGGGTGTTTCTGGCTGCTGCTGTTCCTGAGTGGACCACATCCGGGTCTGCACTTCATCCTGGGTTTCCAGCCACTGTCTGCCACCCCACCACCCTCTGTGTGTGCTGTGGGCTAAAGTGTCTTTAACAGCAGGGCTACCATTACCAAGCTGTAGCTGCATGTTGTGATACCGTCACCCAAAATGCCTAGAAGGGGACAAACTGGCACCTTATTAACCAAGCTGTACAAGGCTGGCAGCTTTCGAGCAACAGCCACCGTGGTCTAGGAGTTCAGTGTAAGATGTAGCAAAACAGTGACACCATCACCCATATACCCGGTGTTGTTACTGAAATATGGGTCTAACCAGGAAAAGGCTGTGGCAAGCAGGCAGGAGAGGAAAAGGGAGGGGGGATTTCAAACACCCCACACAGTGCAGAGAAAGAAAACCTTGCGTTTGTGCTTACGTCAGTAGCCTGTCTGTGTGCTGACCCCAGGCTCACCTGAGCCTTGGCAAAGCTCCCCTTTGTTCTGTGTTGGCGTTCAGAATCCAGAGTTATCCACCACTTCGTGACCCATTCCACCCAGACAGCCTGCCCATGATTGCTTCATAAAGCAAGACCAGGAATCAAAAACAGGGCATGTTTCCTGAGCAGAGATGGAAAACAGCTGTGCTGGAAAAAAGGAGGGGTTTTCTGGCTAAGCAGTGGAAAATACAGATCAAGGCCTGGTTGTGCAATCTTCTCTGGCTGGCCTTTGGCTGCTATTGTGGCAAGGGGACCAGCTGGACTTGGCAGGAGGCTGCTGCCCAGTGATGGGGGTAGTGAGAGCCTCTGGTGACAGGGCTAGATACCCAGAGCTTAGTTCTGCACGTTTCACAGATGCTTGGGAGGCTCAGAACTGACATCTGGTGATGCTGCCCTTGCCACTGTCCTGCAGTCAGATCTGTCTGGCCAGTCCCAGGTGGTGTTTGAATGGCCAGATCTGTTACTGCAAAGGCACAGAGCTCTGTAGGGCTACAGAGAAGCAGCATCTACCCAGGTGTGAAGCTCAGTTCTGCCTAGTGCTCATAAAGTGCTCCCTGTGCAGCCAGAGCCAGGGGATGTGGTTATGTCGTCTGGCCAGGTTCCTGCGTCTGAATCCCCAGTGCCTAACTGGGGACTGTGAAGGGAGACTGACCAAAAGATCTTAGAGCTAGAATCCTACACTCCTGTCCTCTGAAATCGAAGGAAAACTATATCCTGATTTTACTAGCCTAAAATGCTGCTTGCTTCAAGTGTGGCTTCTGGAAGGGTTCTTGATTTTTATCAAATTCAAAGTCTCTAATGAAAAGTAAAGGAACCAGCTGGGTCTGGATCCAGAGACGGGGTAGGGATTCTGTCTGTTTTTTTTTTAAATCTAAGTATTGTGCATGAGAAGGAGAGAATGGGCATGAACAGAGAGGGAGAATTAGGCCTTTGCTTCAGAGCCAAATTATCAAAAAAATTACCCTTTTCTCTGAGAGAGCCCTGCAACATCTCCTCTCCTCACTAAAAAGTAAGGGGCAAAATGGTGAGAAGGCAAAAGCAAAGGAAGCAAGCAGGACCATGAATCACCTCCTGGGCTGATACATGCCAGCTACATTGGCCTCTCTTCTTAGCACCTGGAGCAGTAGAAGACAGTATGATGGATGTTCTTTACTCTGCAGTGTTGGAGCTATGGATGTGCTGTAACTGCAGGGAGATCGTGCTTTCTTACAACTGCCTCAGCTACTGAGCTGAAACATATGGATCCAAACCTTGCTCTGCAGCAGCTTCCAACAGTGTTCATCACTAAGACAGCACAACTGCAGGGCAAAAAAGCAAACCCAAAACTGATGACTGCTACAGAGCCATGAAGGGAAGGAAGGAAGGAAGATGTGATACGGTGACCTGTAGAAGGGAGGAAACTGCAGAATTTAGGCAAAAGCAGTGCCCAGAGGAGATGCAGAGGGAAGCAGTTTCAGTCCAAATAGCAAACTTTGGAGTATTTATGGTTCTGAGTTGGGAGCTGAACATGATAAACACACCCCATGGAAGGGGTGAGAGACGGAAGGCTTTGCTGAGAGCAGCCAACCTCTCCTGTGGGAGATCCAGTTTGATGTTGAGGTGCAGTTTATGGGGGGCTGCAGGAGCTGCCTCCTGCAGCACAAGGAAAGAACAAGACAAAGGACAATGTATTTTCCTATGGCAAGTGCACCTGCTTTAGCTATTACTGGTTTAAGCCAGGTCACACTAAACCTGGTACACAGCAGGCTTTGCACAAGTGCACACAAAATCAATTTGCTGAAACCTGGACAACTTTGTAAGACATCCAGACAAACAAGACTCAGGTAGATACACAAAATTACTGCTTCAGCAGTCTTAGGCCTTTTGAAAATGTAGCATTACTTGCAGATGAAATCTCTAGTGCTTCAGGTTATCTTCAACACAAAACAGGATGAAGGCATATTTTAGAAATAATTTGCAAAGTGAGATGCTAGCCTTTCAGCCTTCACTGACCTGAAATTATTCTTTATTAAAAAACTGTCCTTCCTTTTTTAACTTCTTAATGTGGTATCAGTCATGATTCTTATGAAACAAACAAACATTCTCCATCTGTATCTACTAAGCAGAATCCAAATGGGACCTCAACAGCGACTGAAACAAAATTTCATTAAAAAAAAATTTGTTCCCATGGAAAAGTTCTAATTTTGATGAAATATTTCCTGCAAGAAAGCAAAAACCAAACCTATCATTCAAAGGTTTGACCCAATGTCTGCTCTTCAAGAGGAACAAGGGTAGTGGAGAAGGAAGCAAGCGAGTGTGGGTTTGGGAGAAAAGAAATCCTACCAATAAATGGGGATAATGAAAGCAGAGGGAAGAAAGTACAAATTCCCAGGCATTCCAGACATATCTGGTATCCTTTACATCCTGCACTCTGCATTTCAGTTGTACATATTTCTGTGTTCCACTGCAGAGGCAGCTGCATTTCAGTTGGGAGTTACTGTATGAGGAGTTTTGTGTAGTTTTTACAGGATCTTAGGAGATGAAAAGGAGCTGACCACGGCAAAGAAAGTAAAATAGAACATGCAATCTTTTAACTATGCTAGAAACCACTTATGCCACAGAGAAAAGGGTGCCAGGAAGCAAAAACTTCCAGAAGAAATTAGAAATAAAAGGGAAAAAACAGGAAAAGTCACTGGTAGCTGGGAAAAGAGTGCAGGCTCATTACCACATCCGAGAGGTTGAAAAACAGCCTCTGGTTTTCTGTAGCTCTTCATCTGTTTTTCTGTTCATTTTTGTCCTTCTCTTTAACCTTGCTGGGTAAAACACATCTCCAAGGACAAATAAAAATGATTTTCTTGCCAGTGCTGCTGACTTTGCAACCTGTCAGAAAACTGACTAAACTTGAAGCTCCTTCAGTCAGTCACTTTAAAATATAGTCAGCATTGTGTTTAAAGAAAAAAAATGAACTATATGAATTCAACAGCAGGGTTACTCTGCTGCATATTACAGCATTCTACCAGGCTCCAGAAGAAAAAGCACAACTGAGGTGAGTAGTGTTACAAAGGAAGTGCTGCAAAATATTAGGCTTGGCTCTTGCAGTGTAGTGAAGATGCTTTATTTGTTTCAGTTAAATAGGTATTTTATTAAAGAATTCTTAGATCCAAAAATTTGGCCTGGGAATCAGGAAAAATACCATTTAGAACCCAGGCTCAGGAAATGTGAATTAATTTTGCTAGGGTCACATTTAACCTGCCCAAAGAAAAAGGACTGGATTGTAACACTGGAGGGGTTGTAATTCACAGTGGGTGCTTTTGTCATCAATTACATTCATCTTCCCTGGAAGCATTTACCCTCTTATCAGCACCATAGGTGAGTGAAGAACTATAATTCTGCCTCAGCTTCCTTGCTGCTCCTCATGGTTACACTTAGAACCCAAATAATCTGGAGGGATTTATGGATTGGCAGGCCCACCTACCATCTACTGTCTCTGGCAAATACTGCTCTCAGACTGTGGTTAGGACAAAACTTTTCAAAACCAGCCTCCTTTTGCTCAGGGTCACAATAAAAAAGGTGAAATTATGATTGGGCCATCATCCATTGCCTGCACCATTTCTGTGTGCCCACCTGGCCCACACCATTCATCCTTTCTTACATTCTAACAAGTGTCAGAGTTTGGCTTATGACCCGAGTGCAAAGGTGCATAAAATGCAAGGTTGAGTGCCTTTTTTAGGCTGTGTATGTGGGGGGAGTCTCTTTATGAAATAGCTGGTTCAGATCCCTGGGCAAGAATAAATGAGGAGAAAACATGGAGAGTTAGCTATAGGAACAAGGTGGACTCTAGATCAAGAGATGTAATTTTTCAATCAAGCTTTTAATGAAAAGATCATAAAATAACAGTTTCTCATCACTGTACATTAAGACTGCAAATTTCTGAATGCTGAGATCATATTATAATTTCTGTATCTTTTTATATGACACTTGAGTTGAAGCCACAACTATTGTGGCTCTGACCTGAATTCAAGCTCTTGAAGGAAATGAACAGAACATTGCAGCAGGAATGTCGGCCTTTCCCTTGACCTCCCCTCCTTTCCCCCTCCCCAGGAAACATCCAGGGCTTCCAGACTGACTGATAGTTAAGGCTTAAAATGAAGAAAAAAAAAAACCAAAACCCAAAAGGGATGATGCAACATCCCTTTTTTCAGTTGTATCTAAAATATTAAAATAAAATGGGGAAAAATATCCAGCCAGCCAGAGCAAGATCCTCTTCTCATAGAAAAGTTATCCCCAGCCAGTCAAAAGTCCCGTGGAAGGTCAGAGGAACAGCTGTGCTGGGAGTGCTTCGATTGGTAACTTGTGACAGAGGAAGTTTAAACCAGTCCCACTCCTCAGGGAAAGCAGCCCTATGAAGTGGGTCCCTAACTGCCAGTAAATGCCACATCAAGTGTGGTGGTTCAGACCTGCCCCACCACATGCCACAGGGGCTGCTCTCTTCCAAAACCATTGATCCCCTGATCCCTGTGTTAAACACTGGCCTTCAAAACGTTTAGGAAAATTAGGGAAGGAAGGAAAGAAGATGGTGGCAATAGGAGACAATGGAACAAAAATGCATTTCTGTCTCTAAACTGATGTTTCTGGATCTTTGAGTTGTTAGTTAAAACAGGGAAAGCAGAATAAGCAGCAGTTTTGATGTGGCAGAAAGATGAACCGGGGCTGAAACAAAGGAGTCTTCCTGGTTTGGAGGACCAGCTAGGAACCTTACAGCAGAGCTGGAACTGCCTCACAAGGGTTCCCAAATCTTTTCCTTTTGCAAGGAAAGCAGCTAATTTAGTGAGTCTAACAGGAAATAATCAAAGGTGAAATTTCTTACCCTATTCTGAAAAAATGCAAAATACAAGGAGTGGAAAGGGGCTGAGAAACAGCATTTCCTTTTGCCTGCTTGTCTCCTGCACTAAAATCAGGACCATAAAGTACCATGGGACTTAAAACACTGCAAAAGGCTACTTTCAACTATTGAAAGCAACCCCTAAATTTTCTTTTTCAAGAATATGGCCAGTTCTGGAGTGCAAGAGTAAGCTTATACAAATAAAGGATTTTACAGTAAATGGAGAGACTTTACTGATGTTGAGCAAATAATTATTTAAACAAAAACTAAGAGAAAAATGCCAAAAATCTCTTTAATTATTCCAGAATTACAGCTCTGGGTTCATTTAGATTTTAAATTCTTGCTTAAGCAAATGTTTATCCAAATGTGCCATCTCAATGATGAGCGTTTCTGCTGTCTGGGGACAGCTCGATGTTTGCTACCTAGAGCCTCTTAAACCCACTTAAAACGTAGGAAGGTTTTGTCTCTTTGTTTTGTTATTTGCTTTTCCCTTAACTCCAGCACTGCCGATTGGAAAGGTTTCAGAATTTGGCAAATATCCAGAAATCAGCAAACATCCTTTCTTCATGCTAATTTGTAAGGCTGTAGTAGGTGCTGACTCCACCAATACTGGAACAAGAGGCTTTGTAAAGCACAGCTTTTCCCGGGGGGCTCGAGCCCCCTTGTGCTGTGGCCAACCTGATGCCTCAGTACCGTTTGCAAGGCCCACCATGAGATGGCACAGAGGCTGTGGGGTTTGGCACGGAGCTTCCTCTGCCCATCCTAGGCCTCGACTCCCCACTTTAGAGATCCTTATTGCTATCACAGTAAACAGTAAGTGAGGGATGAGGGAGACTTTAAAAAGCTACATCCTGTCCTTCAGGCAGGACAACAGACTTGTCACAGTCACAAACTGCAATCAGAAGCACACAACTATTCCTCAAGTGACTTTTACCTTCTCTGGATTTTGCCAGCAGTCACCTCAGATTTAATTTTGTTTCACTAAGTGCACTGGATGTTTCTCTGGTAAAGACCCATATTCCTGCTTTTCAGAACTGAAGCAACATGGTAAAATACTGCTAACCCAGACTTTGAACCTGCACTGCTGGAAAACAGTGCTTTCCACGCACAAGAGAGAGAGGAAAACAAAAACAAAAACCAAAACAGGAATCTTAAAAGAGCGACACTGTAAATTGAAACATTTAAATACAGCAAAACATAAATTCCTCTTCTATGCAAAGCTACAAAAGTCCAGTCTTTGTATTGTCTTCACAGGTTATGGTTTATGGCTATGCTGAGTCTCTGAGATTCCTTTTTTCTTTTTTTTTCTTTTTTTTTTTAATATATTTTTTCATTTTTTTGAAATCCTGTAGAGAAGACCCTGCGGACACATCTTTGTGTTTGCAACTTTCTGAATTACATTGCAAAACTGTGCATACAGAATCTGAGAAATAAATACATTCATTACTGCACATACATATTGATACAAAAACAACACTGTCAAATAGTGTTTGCACCATCTTTGTTAGATATTAAGACCAGGCAAAATTAATATTTCATTTTCCATCAGCCCCCCCTCAAATGTTTGAGGTGGCTTTGGTGTAGAAGGTAAAAGCTACAAAGGGTCAAGACTAATGATGGGGAGCTTTCTTAAACCTTTTTTATTTTTGGCTTCAGCGGTATTTTAGCAAACCATCCTCATTGGTCATCTTTAAACTGTTCTACCATGCAGATGGGCTTAGGTTTCCACCTGGGCAGCCTTAGGAGTTTTGGTTGGGCTCTTTGTGCAGGACTGTGAGGTGTGGAGTGAATCAATCCAGCGGTTTCATTACGGGGGCTCAGAGGCCCGGAGAGCGCAGCTGGCACAGGACGAGGCCGCTCGGTGCCCCCGGGCGGGGCTGTGCTCTGCCGCGGCAGCGGCCGCAAAGCCTCACAGAAGCTGCGTGTCAAGAGCTCTTTGGTGTCTTCTGTGATCTTTGTGGCTCCTGCTAACACCCCCAAGTGCACAGAGCTGGGACTTTGGGTTTTTGTGTTTGTTTTTTGTTTTGTTTTTTTTAGCCAGGAATTTGTTTTTGGAAGTTTTGCAGTAAAGGATTGGAAAACAGCTCAGCTCCCCATGGCTAAAGTTAAGGAGATGTGCTGGGTACAGCAGCTCCCAACATCTAACGTCCTTTTTTATCTCTAGAGCTTCTTGCATCTCCCTTTGCCCTCTTGCTTCCCTCAGACTCCTCTGAGGAAGAGGAATGAATGCCTCTACAATAGTGCCTGGGTCTCACTCCCAGCAACATCTCTCATGGACTGAAGAAAAAAAATAAAATTCTACATGCCATATTTCTAATTGCCCACCCTCTCCCCACCCTCCCCGAGCAGTGCTGGAATGCAGGCTGGGACACAGATCCCCCCCTCCCAAGCTGAGGAACACTGCATAGCCTTCAGAGACAAACCAATGGAAAAAGCAAAGATTAATTTTGACTGGCCCCTAGATCTGTTGAGGTCTGAAACTGTAAAAGTTTATGTAAACAATGAGATAAATATATTAGTACTTTTCTGAGCCAAGTGAGGTTCCATACTCATTCAAATGTGCTTTGGTTTAAAAAATAGTTTTGTGAATTTGGGTATGAGCTTCTTTATTCTTTTATACAACTTTTGCTATTTTATCTTTTTTTTCCTGTTATTCCGAAAACATTCTGGAACTAAGTGACTAAAGCATATACTTAAGCTGCCTGGCCTCTTTTTTTTTTTTTTTTTTTTGGTTTTTTTTTTTTTTTTTTTTTTTTTTTTTTTTTCCTTTTAAATTGTTTTATTCCTCTTGAGGCTCTTTGTGTTTTAAAAAAAATTGAAAATAAAATAAAAAAAAACAAACAAAAATGCAACTCCCTCCCCCCCACCCTAAAACTCTTAAAATCTTAAATATGAAACTAGTGTTTTGCTTTCTCATTAAAATACAGAAAAATGTTGATACAATACTATGTCGTACAAATGCAGTTGAGTGTTTAGGCCCCAAGCAGGCCTGAAACAGTCCCTGAAGTTTTGAGTATTATTAGTTATTCATTATTACTGTCACAATTTGGAAAATGTTGTTTATACTCAGTCTATGGAACACAACTTTACACAGCTATTTGAAAAAAGAACGTAATTTCCTTTTGTACAATACTCTTGCTGTACACAGACTTTATGTCGTACTGTTTAAGTGCTGGGGAGGGGATTAGAAAAAAAAAAAAAAAGCTCCAAAAAATTGTTTTTAAAAAAATAGCATTGGGTCCTGAAAGTTCAACGTAATTCTCAAGGCTTAAGAAACAAATGAAGAGGGGGCCTGGGGCAGGGGGAGAAGCTACATCACCCACACACATGTGAAAATGGAATTAAGAGAGAGGGAGCAGGGCTTTGCTTCCTGAGGAGCTCCTGCCGGTGCTGCCTCGTGCCTTGGGCTGCGCCCGGGCTCGGCTCCCTCGGTCCCAGCGAGAGCCGCTGGGCCAAGGTGGCTCCCGGCAGCTCCACCCGCCGTCCCCAGCGCC
>VZUA01073850.1:8459-24860 GCA_013401035.1 Horornis vulcanius | reverse complement strand
GCTGTCCCGGGGTGTCCAGAGGCTGTCACGGGCTGTCCCGGGGTGTCCGGAGGCTGTCCCGGGCTGTCCCGGGCTGTTTCGGGGTGTCCCGGGCGCTCCCCTCAGGCCGGTTCCCGCGCCGGAGCACAGCGCCCCCGTGCGGCTCAGCGGGGACGCGCCCGCACACGGCCTGGCCACGCCCCCTGGCCGTTGGCCGCGCCCCCAGCGCGAGACTCCCCCCGCCATGTCGGAGGGGAAGCCCAGGGTGAGGCGGGGACAGGAGCGGGAGGAGTCGGCGGGAGGGGAGGGCATGGAAGGAGGGAGGGAGCGAGGAGCGGCCGCCCCTTGGCGTCCCGGGGCACGGCTGAGGTGCGGCCCCGCCCCGCCCGCGGTGCGAGGCCGCAGGGATGTCCCGGCCGGGGTGGCCGCGGTCCCGGAGGACGTGGCGGGTGGAGCCGGGCCCGAGCGGGACCCCCGGGGCTCACCCGGCCGGGCTCTGAGCCCGCCCAATCCTGCAGCTCTCCGTCCAGGAAGGCGTGAAAACGGAGAACGAGCACATCGACCTGAGAGTTGCCGGACGGGACGGCTCCGTGGTGCAGTTCTGTGGTGCAGTTCAGAATAAAGCGGCACGCTCCGCTGGGCAAGCTCCTGAAGGCGTACTGCTGCCGACAGGTAGGCGCGGGCACGGCTCCGCCACCCCGGCCGCCCCCACTCTCCCCGGGGAAGCATCCCCGTGCTGGTGGGACCCTCGCTGCTTCTCTGCCAGGATTGTGGAACACGCTTGTGGGCTGGGTGAGGGTGTCCAGGTGTGTGGAAGAATGAGGAGCTGAGATGTTGGCAGCTCCTCGGTGTGGAGTTCTTCTTACCGGCGAATGGAAGCTGCCTCTTCATCCTCAGGCGCTGCCTAATGATCTGTTACAGTTACAAAAATTCCAGTTCCAATCCTGACTCTCAGACAATTCACTAACCCTCAGTCCTGTCATCTCCAAAACCTTTGTCAACTTTGAGTGTATTTTCTATTTGGAAAACGGCACCAAAAAAAATTCTTCTATGCCACAGCTTTCTCGTGTTTTTTTTCTTCCTCCCTTCCTGTGTCTCCTGCTGCCTATTGCACAGTTGTGACCGCTGTGTTCCACAGGTGTTCACGGGCTGCTCTGTGTCACAGGCTGTTCCTCAGTGTCATCCTGAACTGAGCAGGAGAAGGATGTATCCCCACAGCTCAGTTCCTGAGCCTGGAGCTCCCAGTGCCTCTGCTTTACACAGAGCAGAGGGTGGGCATGCAAATGGCTTTGGAAACTGAATCAGATTTTGTTTGCCCTTGTCTGTTACTTGCAGGATCCCTTCTTCTCTTATTCAAACTTTACACTCTGCCCTGCTCTGTGCCTGCTGCACCCTGATAACCTCTCTGGGTTTTTGGAGAGGTACAGGGAGTTTTAGCATTCCTGTGTGTGACAGAAGTGTGACTCACATGAAGTTGGAAGGATTTTTGAGGCCAGAGCAAGGTCCTCAATCCCTGATGCAGGGATTAAAGACTTCCTCATATGATTAGACATTGTCAGAAGAGGATTCAGTAGTGTGGTCACTCAGGTTTTAAGGACAACATAAAGTGACCAGCACTTGACCTTCCTCAGTGTAGACAGCAAGACAAATGTGCTCTGTGTCCTGGTGGTTAAATCTTATTCAGAGAATCACAGACTGGTTTGGGGTTAGAAGGGAATTTAAAGCCATCTTGTTCTACCACTTGCATGGGCAGGGACACCTTCCACTATCCCAGTTTGCTCCAAGCCCTGTCCAAGCTGGCCTTCAACAATTCCAGGGATCCAGGGGCAGCCACAGCTTCTCTGGGCAACTGTGCCAGGGCCTCACCTCCCCCACAGGGAAGAATTTCTTCCTAAAACCTAATCTAAATCTATCTTCTGTATCCCCCTCCTTGTCTTTTGTTAATTTTGTTAACATGTGTTCTGACAGTAAATCCATGAATACTTAGTTTGGATTCAGAAACACAAGTGTGGTTTCTCATATCTAACTTTGAACTTGCAGGGCTTGTCAATGAGGCACATCATGTTCCTGTTTGATGGACAGCCAATTAAAGAAAAATACACACCTGCACAGGTATGAAAAACACTCTTACTGCAAATTGCTACACAGATATTCAGATGTCTGAGTGATGATCAAAGGGCCTTGAAATCAAAATGATCCTGAAATAGTTGCTGTGAGTTTAGCATGTTCCAACAAATTTGTTCAGGGTGACTGATGGAAAGTGTTTCATGTCTTAGTTAATTAAAGTTATTCCTGCAGTGCAGTATTGCTGATTAGGAATAGAGAGCTAAGTGCTTTTGTCACTACATGTTTTTCAAGTTTTCTGTATTACTTATAATTTCCATATTTTTAAAATGTTAAAGTAATTTCTGTGTTACTCCCACAGCTGGAGATGGAACAGGAAGACAGGATACAGTGTACAAGCAGCAGACAGGTGGAGGGTGCTAAGACACAGCATCTTTTGGAGAACAGTTTGAGGATCCTCATCACACCTCACTCTCTCATCTGTCCTTGGATCTGATGTTTTTTTAGGGAACAAATGAACACGCCAATCACACAGGGTTCTTTGAAACTTCAGAGGATATTTACCAAAGTTGCTTGTTGTCTTTGACATTCTGCGTGCACAAGTCAAAATAGTATCTGCAGGGATTGAGCTGTGTCTGAATTTAAGCATTTTAAATTCAGATTAAGTTATGTGTGTTGTCTGTTTGTTGTTGCTCTCTTTTTTAAATTTATTTTTTGTGTTATTTTTTCATTCTTTTTTTAACTCATGACCTAAGCATTCATCCATGTGTTGGGACGCTGAGTGTTCATTCCTGGCTCTGGTTGGTCTTGTCCCTCTGTTTTAATTGTATACATATTTCAATGTATTTTCATGCCAAATGTGAGTGTAAAAGTTTCCTTTTAAGCTGCGCCCAAGAGAAGGAACAGAGATACAGGTTTTAAGTTTTTAGCTCGTGTTACAAATTCAGTCAGTCCCTTGGGCAGCATCGTGCCCTCCTTGACTGGGGCTGGAACACGATACAATGCTTAAGACAGTGTTTAAATACTTCAGGTTTACATGTGTTTTTTTCATATTATGATAAAGTGGGCCAAATTATACTTTTTAATGCAGAAATGCGATTTGTTTTTTTCATCCTGCAGTATTGTAGAACTGGAGGTAGCAGGGCAGCTGGTCCAAAAACTTAATGCTTGTGATAGAGTAACTGTGTTTTTTTGTTGTGCAAGCTTATAAAAATCCCATCACTGAAATTCCAGCTGTTTGCTGAGGGCTGGGCAGCATCTGTCCCTCTGCCCTGCTCCCTTAACTCTGACTTTTTCTCTGTGGCCACTGGAAGTCTGTGGACTCAGGTTTCTTTTTAATCTTTCTGGTAGATAAATTTGGTAAATGAAGAGGGGCGGGGAGGAGGGAGGGAAATGCCTTTTAATGTCACCAAACCGTGCAGAAGAGATAGTAAGTGAGGAGAGACATTTCGATGTCTTCAATAATTATAATAAACTGCCCTCCTGCCTCTCCAGCCTTGCTGAGTTTCAGTTATTTGTGTGGTGGTTTGGGCTCCATGAAGTCTGTTCCAGAGGAATTTTAACTCAGGCTGTCCTGCTGCTCCGTGTAATCATAATCAGCCTTTTCTCTTTCCAGTTGTTCACATTTGCTGTGCTCCTGCTCGCAGAAGTCTCGCTGGAAAGGCCCCTATTCCCTTTTCCACGTTGGCGGTGAGCTGGGGTGGGATATCCCGCGGATCCCGTTGTGTGTTCCCGGATTTCCACACTGTCGTGCCGCCCTTTGCTGTTGCCCACAGCAAATCCAGTTTGGAAATCTTTAGGTCCCTGCCTCTCGCTCTCCGTGGCCCATCCCGGCAGGAAAGGCCGCGCGGGGGCTGCTCCAGGGAATCCCAAGGGTGTGCCCAGCCACAAACCCGCACCACCCCGCTCCGTGGGGCATTTTGCGTATTCTCCCGTATCCTCCCACCGCGCCGGAGCAGCTGCCGCGTTCCCGTCGCTTCCCACAGGGAATTCCCGGCGCGTTCGCGCCCGGCGCGGCGGCGGCGGGAGGACCGGGCGCTACCATAGAGGAGGCGCCGGCGGGACAGAGCGCCGCCCTGCGCCCCGCCCAGCCGGGGGCCGCTCTGGCCGCGCACCCGGAAGCGGCGGCGGGGCCGCGCCATGGCGGGGACGGCGCTGAAGCGGCTCATGGCCGAGTACAAGCGTGAGTGGCGCTCCCTGGGCCCCTCGCGCTGCCTTCCTGGCGGGATCGCTCCCAAAGCCCGGGAGGGCCCGCGGGCCGGGCGGGGCCGTGACGGCCGCGGGACAGGCCGGGCCGCGGGCCTCCCTCTCGGCTCCCCGCTGTTTCAGCCCCTCTCCCCCGCCGGCTGCAGGGTCCTCTCCGCGTCCCTGCAGACCTCCCCGGGGCGGGGGTGAGGGTCACCGGAAGGCTACGGGCACTGCCGGCTTTGAGGAGGCTGTGGGAAGGGGGATCCTCCCCCAGCCCTCCCGCTGGGACACCGAGAGGAGGTGTGCGGTGACACCTCTGGGATGCCGTGGCTCCAGGAGCTTAGTCGGGGGAGGCTGGGAACCCTGGGCAAGCGGCCAGTTATTTTAATGTTTTTCCCTGTTAAAGTTTCCAGATGGAACAGAATACAGGTATGGAAATCTCTGTTGCAGAGCTCTGTTACATCAAAGATAATTAGAGGTGTTTTGTCAGGGCAGATACCTTCTGGTTGTGGCTGCCCCATCCCTGGCAGTGTCCAGGGCCAGGCTGGATGGGGCTTGGAGCACCCTGGGGTAGTGGAAGGTGTCCCTGCCCATGGCAGGGGTTGGAATGAGATGAGCTTTAAGGGCTCTTCCAACTCAAACAACTCTGTAATTCTGTGAAGTCCTTAACGGAAGCAGAGTGGTTAGGAAAAGGATTTAAACTCCTATCTAGTAATGAAAGACATGGACTTGTTTGTTTAAAAGTCAGTGTGGGATGTGACTGCAGAGCAGTGATCCTCACCACAGGGACCAGAGATCTGCTGCAGTGGGCTGGGGCCCTCTGGGGATCCCAGTTCCTCTGGGATGGCTCATCTGCTCCCTGATGAGTTTGAGAGGTGTCCAAAGGTGCCTTTTGTCAGCAAGAAATATCTGTTTGTGTGCCTCGATGCATTTGGGCTTTAATACTCCGGCTTTTATTTACAGCAAGGGAGTAGAATGGAGCAATGTTTGGTGGGGATGGAGGGAGCTGGGCTGTAAGAACTGGCCTTCTGCTCCAGGGAAGGTCACTTGCTGTGCTCCCCGGGCTGTCCAGGGATGGGGAGCTGTTTCTGTCATCATTTAGTGGAAGGCTCCAGCCGGTGTGAAAGAGAGTATTTATAGACACACATTTCCTGCCAGCACTGTGCCTGCTCTCAGGCAGCTCTGCAGAGCACAGGTCTCTGAGCTGGGCTGTCACACAGGTGTTTGGGCAGCCAGGGCTCCCCACCCAGCTCAGGCAGCTGCCACTGACAGCTGGGGGTGGTGAGCAAGCCCCAGGGCTGTGTGGGTAAAGTTTCTGCTGACAGTGTGTCCTAGAAATCTGCATTTTCCCATTGTAGTCCAGAGGCAGTGACCTGAAAAACAACCACAGAAGGCCTTGGCACTGCTTCTGTCCTCTTGTATCAATCTCCTAAGTCTCAAAAAAGCATTTGTTATCCTTTGTTGTTGACGAGCACAGAGATCTTACTGGAGTGTCTTGTATGAATGAAATCTTTAGGAAAAATGACCTCATAAAGATTTTGACTGAATGCCACAGGCAGAAATGAGGTGAATCTTCTCTGCCTAGTTTCCCAGGGTAACACTAATCATGAACAGAGATAACGTTTTGTCTGTGATCTGCCTTTACAAGCACTTTCCCAAGCCCAATAAAACACAGTATTGTAAAAAATGAAAGTAACTCACAGTGGCTGGCTGCACAGTGCTCTCTGGAAACCTGAGTTGCAGCAGTGCAGTAAGCCAGACATTTTGGTGTCTGTGGACTCCCCTCTGCTGCATGTACAGCTTTGTTATTTTCCTTTAGCACAAACCCCAGAATCAAGTCTGACTTACAGCCTTTCCCTTGTGTTTCTCTAGAGACTGACAGTTAATTGTAGCTCTTCAGAAGCTCTTAGCCCTGTAGAGATTTTCAGGAAAAGTTATTTTGAAAAGTAAAAAAAAAAATCTCCTGGTTGTAGGTAGTCCTGCTGCCTCTTTTTGCAGAAAATGAGCAAATCCTACTTTAGAGTCTGAGTTTCAGCTCAGTGTGAAGTTTCTCCCTCCTGGTGATGTGAGTGCTGTGAGGCCCTGGGTGAATGTGGGCATGGAAATGGCTTTCAGTGACCCTCTCCTGACTGTTCACCTTGGATGAAATCTTGTATGTGTTATGTACAAAGCTGTGGACTCATCTTTTTTCTTTACTTTCCGTCTTCTCTCTCTCTTCTCTCCAGTTACTTCTAGTTGTGACAGTGGTGTTTGGCAGTCAGTGCCTTGCTGGTGGGTGTGTTTTCCTTACCAGACTTCTAATTCTTTCCATTTTTTCCTTTTTCATTTTTTTCTCTCTCATCTTCTTCCATGCATGTGCTCACACATGTTGAAGTCTTAATTTCAAGATTTATCATTTTCTTCTGTGAAAAATCCTTGACTTTGTGAGGAATTTCTACCCATTGGAGCCCAGATATATTGCTGCATTTTGGGAGAGGCTGTGAAATTGCCTGTTGGCAACCTGAAATTGGTTGTCTTTCTTTTTGCAGAAGGAAGGGAAGGTGGCTGTGGACATCCAGATGACATGGATTGGATTTTTTGTCCTCATTTAGATCTTTGCACGTTTGTCTTTTTGCTTTCTCACATTTGCTATCTATTCTGCCAGAACTAGTTTGGCTAAAGCTTAAAAAAAATCAGATATTAAAAAGGGCGTAATTTTTATTAGAGCATGTGTCTGTTGTTAATTCTAGATGTATAATAGAATTAAGACCTGACCTAAGTCTCTCAGTAGCCTATATTTGTGAGAGTTAAGAGATGGAAACCTTCTTTATCTGTGTTGACTGTTTCTTAATGCCAGATCTTGAATTTCAAGTCTAAAATGGGTTACTCTGGAAGAATTAAATCTCTAGAGACCTGAGAATTGTAGTGCCTGATCATATGCACTGGATTTCCTTCCTGGTACAAACAGGCCACAGAGCAGTGGATTGTAATGCCAACAGGTTTCTTGGGAAGTGCTGTTGGGTTGAAAAGATTTATATTAATTGTGATATTTGGGCACTCACAGAAATAATAAACCTTCTGAAGCTGGCAGTGCTTCAGTGGGTACTTCCCATCCTTACTGCCTGGGGAGAGTTGTGTGGAGTCAGGAGAAAACTGACTGTTTTCAAGCATCTCAGTCTAGAAGTGTCAGATACTGCAGTGAACACTGCCCATAATATTTCCTGAGTCCTGGGCTTTTAATCCTCTTGCAGGTTCACTAAACGGCTGTAGTTTTTTAGGAAACATACTGTTGAACTTCTCTTTTAAGGATGATTTTCTCAGTCTTTTCAGTGCTTTAGCAAGGTGTGCTTTCAGTTCTCCTGAGAACCATCTCCAAGGTGTAATTGGCTGATAATGACTCCACAAGGAGCAGTGAAATGGAAAGGAAGGCGCTGTGCGTGCAGCAAATTTGCCCCGATTTCCTAGTGAAAGATCGCACTTTTCTAATATCAGCTCTGTTTTAAGCTTACAAGGTCTGGCTCTGCTCCCAGGGAACAAATAAAAAGCTGCACCTGGGGAGATTTAGATTGGCTATTAGGGAAAACTTGGCCACTGCCTGGGGCTGTTTGACCTAGCTGGTCTGTCAGAGTCACTCTGCGTGGGATGAGACCGTTGGTTTTAGCCTTTCACTGCTTTCTGCTGCTCACTTATTAATAATTGAGCACCCCCTGTGGCATCCTGCTCCTGCCTGTCCCTGAGAGCGACCTGTGCCTCGGGGCCCAGTGCTCTCTGCTCATAAAGGGCTGGTGACAAAGGCCAGGGACAGACGGGATCCCGTTTGGAAATCCGAGTGCTGTTCATTGTCTGCATCGTGGGTGCAGCCTCCAGTGTGGACCAGGGGCGAGAGCCAAAAATGGGCCAAGGATCCAGGGTTATAGAGCAGATAAAAGCGGTGTTTCTGGGGGTCAAGGTCCAGTAGGGATGGGGAAACATGGTGCAAAGGGGTGGCTGGGAACCAGGGGGACTGATGGGGTTACAGGGGGGTGGTACTGCAGCAAAAATAACCCAGTGGGGTTGCAGGGAAAGGAGAACATTCTGGCAGGTGTGCATATATGGTAACAGGGAGACATAACAAACCAATTGTTGTATCTTTCTGGGGAATGTTTTTTCCCCCCTGAGACCCCTGGACTACATCTGGGGGTTAGAGCCTCTTTTGGAATCTTTTGTCTTACCCCTGAAATATTCCTCCAAAGCCCTCTAGAATCTGAGCTAGCCAAGGGACTTCGGGGGGCTGCGGGGGTAATATTTCAACCAATGAAACAACAAAACCTAAGAAATATTAACATGTGTCTGCAAAGGCCCATGGGAGGAAAGTTCTTCTCACCCTAATCTAAAAGGGTATCTCCATAATCCCTCCCCCCCATATTCCATTAAAGTGACCCTCTTTTGGAGGCTCTGTGAGCTGGAGCAGCTGATGCTGTGTCAGCTCCTGGTGGTTCATGGTGTGTCTCTCTGAAAACTGGGCTCACGGTTTCCTTTTGAACAACTGGAGAAATCACAGGGTAGGGTGTCACCATCCCCATGGAAGAGGGTTTTTTCCTTTCTCAGTGACCAGCTGCAGCAGCAGCTGCTGAAAATCAAAGCTCCTGTGCCCCTGAGTGCCCAGTTTCTATTTTTCCTGATCCTTAAGGATGGAAACCTTTCTCTGCGGGGGGAGCTGAGCAAGGAAGTGGAGAATTGAACCTCTGTCCTCATGAAGACCCTTTGCTCTGTGGGCTTTGGCTGTTTCTTCCCATTGCCCCTGTTCTCCTTGGAATGGAGTGCTGCATGACACAGTTCTGTGTGGCTGCCCATCACAGGGACTGCTGCCAGCTTTTCCAGGGAAATAGGAAACATCAGAGGGATTTTCTTCTTAGAGAGAACCACAAGATGGAGCAAAATGATTCCAGGAGCTCCTGTGTTTGACATCTCCCTCTTTCTGTCTAAAAACATCATTGAGAAAAGCTATTGGAGACCCATCGTGAAGCTGGAAAAACCTGCCATGGAATGCCAGGGCATGTGGAAAACCATGAGGCTGAGTTTCAATCTGCTGCTAGGCTTTGGAGCTTCAGAGAGGGCTGTGCCAAGGTTAAGGGCACTCTGAGCAAACAGAAGAGTTCCATGGTCTCTCCTGGCAATGCATCTCAGCATCTTTCTCAAGTCCTGCAATAAAGGAGCTGTTGTTAGACAGAAATCTGTTCTGTGCAGCACTACCCATATAGTTTTCACCTACAGCCTAAACAGAAATGAGGTCAAGTGTCTCATTTATTAGTTTGTGACTTCACATATTCCCTGGGTTGGTGTTCCCGTTTGTTTTCCTGCATAGGAATGTGTGTGGTGGTTCTTGTGGCTGTGTTCTGTGCTCACTGCCACTGGTGTTCCAGAGGCCATTGATTAGGAGACACTGTGCTGGATAAGCAGCTGGGAGTGTCACCTCCTGCCACCAGTTCCAGCAGCTGCCCCATGGCTCACAGGGAGCCCTGGGGCTGGTGTTGGGCCCCCAGGACTGCTGGCCCAGTGCTTGCCTGTCTGTGGTTGAACTGTGCCTCAGCTGCTGCTGCCTCCCTGCAGAAAATCAGGAACTAGAAACTGATGGTCAGTCCACTAGAACAGGAGAAAGTCTGGTTGTTATTTTATCAGCACGTGGTGTACTGGCCTTCACCAGCTTGAAGTAGGGGGCTGATGCTGAAGATTGTTTCATGAATTTGGAATTGTATCAGTTTCCTAGAGAAAGTGAGGGCTGATGGTTCCAAACTTGCCTGTGCAGCTGTGGCTCTTTTATTGCTGCTGCTTTTTTTTCTTCTTTAACTCACATTTTCCAGGCCATGCAGGAGGAGTTGGATTGAATTTAGGGAACAGAGCTGCTTGTCAAATCTCTCATGTGTCTGCTTCTCCTGTTTTTGTGTTGTTCTGGGTTTTGCACTGAGGTGCATCAAACCTGAATGGTGCAGAGAGGTTACAGGAGTACAAACTTCAGGCTGTTATGGTGTCCAGCAGATACCACTGAGGTGTAAGAGAAGAGCATTTCCCAGACTTTGGGAAATGTTTTTGTCTTCCTTCTCAGGTTTAAATTATTGCCTCTGTGAAGACGGGGGATTCAATGATCCTAGAGAACTTTTCCAACCTAAACAATTCTGTGATTCCAAGGCTAGTTCTAGGACCCTGAAAAACCCCAAAGTGCCAAATTATTTTGTCTAGAACACTGTCCTACATTAAGCAATGTTGATGGGGCCCCTGTGCTAAGCCATGGCCACTCAGACACCCACCCTCTGAAATGTTTGGGCTCACAGGTCACCATAATCTTCCTTGTGTTTCTGTTTTTGCAGAGCTGACCCTGAACCCACCAGAAGGGATTGTGGCAGGTGAGGAGCTGAGCAGGGTTTGTGCACTCTGGAGCTGTAGCCTTGCGTTCAGGTAGCACTGAGCATTGTTCTGTTCTATTTCACAGGTCCCATGAATGAAGAGAACTTCTTTGAATGGGAAGCCCTGATCATGTGAGTTAATGCTGTTTGGTGCCTGAAATCAGCAGTTTGCTGTGATGAGCTTCTAGGACAGGAAGAATGTAAAAAAGTACTATCAGTTCTGTATGACATCAGCATTGGCCTGCCTTGGGCTGAAAACTCCTCTGATCCAAGCATTTGGACTTTAAACAGAGTGACAGAGGCAGCATTGGTGATGTGTGCAACTTGTTACAATAACTTCTTGCACAGGTGTCATAATAATAAGCTTGCAAATTTGTCAGGAATCCTCTTTTGGGCTCCCTTGGATATATGTTACACTTACAAACACTGTAGGAAACAAACAGTTGCTTCTAGATCACACATACTTGTTGGAACATTGCCTAACTGCAAATGCAGGACAAGTTTTGAGTGCAGCAAAATACACAGATTATTAGTGACAGGAGAAAAAAAAATCAATGTCTAAAATTAGTTTACTTGCTAATCAATTTTTTTCTTGAAATATTAAAAGGTTTTGATCAACAAAAGTATTGAAATGAAGTAAAAATTATTTTGAAGTTCTTTACACTTCATAATTTGGTTGGTGTTGTCAAGAATTGGATGCAGTTGTTTTGTGTAGAAAGAGATTCACTCTCCTGTTGGTGAATAGCTCTGACCATGACCTGCTGTGTTTTGGGGGTGATGAGGACTCCTTTACAAAGCTGTGTTCTCTTTCTTCCCCTCCCCAGATGGGTGTGGTTGTTGGTAGCAAAATTTGCCATGAAAAGACAAAATCTTTTTGCCAGCGTCTTACAGGTTCTCTTCTCTCTTGATTGTACTACTCATGCTGTACCTTCTTTGGTAACTTCTGAGTATATGGAATAACTGGTGATTTTTACAAAATATAGTTCAAAAATGGTAGAGGAGAGGGAAAAGACGTTTGTCACTCACATCTGACAATTTATGCAAATACTGCACAATTAAAAGATGAGGAAGCTCCAGACCACCGAGTCCATCTTGAAGCTGGTGGTCTGTTGTTAGGGTAGATCCTGGCTCTGTGTTTCAGGATTCCATTGGTGGAATTGGTGCTTTCCCTTCCTCCAGCCAGGCCTGGGTTGTCCCAGAGGGCTCTGGGGGCAGCAGGCAGTGGCTGTGGCCCTGCTCGCTCCATGCCCGCTCTGATCTGGGCAGGTTTTCCCTGCAACCACCAGTGCTGACTGCTGAGATTCTCAGCTGGCGTGGGTGGCAGAGTTTTCCTAACTCAGTTTGCCTGGAATGTGTTGTCTAGGGATGAAAAACAAGATTTATGTCTCTTGGGCTCAGGAGTGCAACCAATACAAAAGCATGGCGAGCTGTAGCGAATTCCCTGTTCCACACAAGCCGGCTGTGTGGGTGATCCTGCTGCATGGCCAGCCAGAGCCTCTGAGTTATTTTAGACCTTGGTGAGTGGAGGTTTGGATTACCACTGCTTGTTTGCTCATTGATGGCAGGAGTTGGCAAATGCCTCTGCTTATGTGCAGCGATTTCTCCTGGGATAACAGGTTGTGCTTCCTGGTAGCTCAGTCCCCTGAGAATAAACACTTAGCATGGAAATAGGTTGTTTTGTTGCCTGACACCAGAGAATTTGGCTGCAGGGTCTTAGGCTTTCTGTGAGAGGCATAGTCAGCACATCTGCTTCATAATGGGCCAGATTTCAGGTTAGACAGCTGGGATTGCTGGGAGTGTGGAAATCCCAGAGGGTTTAGTGCACTCCTTGGAACATGGAAGGAAATTCCTGCTTATTGGTACTTCCTCCTAGCAGAGGTGGTGTAGCTGAGTAGAGATTTCCTGAGGGACACTCAGAAGTACTTCTGAATTGCCTAGAAAATCCCTTTTCTGATGTTTCCCGTCACATCCTTAAAAAACAGAGGAGCTGCTTGCAGACTTGAAAGCTCTTTAAAGTGCTGAGTGTTGAGCTTCAGGTCTTTGTCAGCATAAAATGAGAGGCGGAGGTGCTTTAATTTTGGTTTCTGTATTGTGTGTGTGTCATAATAAAGTTATATTTTAAGATCTGCTCAATTTTGAAGCTGTGATACAATAGAAACATGTTTACCCCAAACATATTTGGTTACTTTCATCTCTTTACAAATCCTGTTAGTAGCAGTGTTTGCAATACCTTTGGAAAGTAAGTTACATGACTTGTTTGTATTTGTCTGTGGTGATCTCCTCCAGTGTTTTGTAATCTCAAATGTGCTGTGTGAGATTTGGGGAATGAGGTGTGCAGATGAGAAAATGGGAGTAAAGCTGGCTTCAAATTTTTAGACAGATGAAGTGCAAACAGTAAGAAACATAATTGTGAAAAGAACAGAATCCTTTTTTTCCTTCCTCTAATTTATATAAAGCTAGAGCACATATAATGGCACATAATTAAAAAAAATAAAAAAAGACCTAAGAGAGAAAAGACATTTCTCATTTATCAATTCAGAGGTAGGCTGGGTAATGTTACATAGATTTATGTAAGAGCTTGGCTTGGAGATAAAATAATGCATTTTTAAATAATGGAAATAATAATTTCTATCTCCAGTGTTCTTGTCTGCAGCAGCAATGCTGGAGGAATGTGAAACATAGAACTGTTAAGACCATAATAAAATAAAGGAGAGAACATATCTTACACTCCTAAAATGAGTGTGATGGGCACAGCACTGAAAATACCCATGTGAAAACCTTTCTGAAGACTGGAGGTGGGGAGTGTTGTTGAAAGGCAGATCTTTGCAACACCATTTCAGGAGAGTTTGCCTTTTGTTGCTCAATTCCCTAGCGCTGCGTGAGGTCCTTCAGGCTGTGTTGTGTTCACGGATTTAAGGCCAAGTTTTGCCCTCTTTGGTTGGCATGTACAACAAATGGTGTGTTGCTATTCCAGTTTATCCCCAAAAGACACAAAAGCACGCAATGATTAAGAACTTTATTAGCCTAAAGATTGCTTGAAAACTGAACAGCATAAATTGAAGTCAACTTATCATGAAGCTGCTCAGAAAGGTAATTAGATCTATAATTAGGCTTATGACTTTTGTTTCCATTTCCCTTTTGGGCATCTGATGATTGTGGGGTTTGGTGTTTTTCCAGCATCTTTTTACAAATAAGCCATTTGCAAATGTATGTGAAGCTGTGATTATAGAATTAGAATCACGGGATTGTTCAGGTTGGAAAAGAGCTCTAAGATCATCAAATGCAACCATTCCACCAGTAAACCATGTCCCCAGGTGCCTCATTCACATGTTTTTTGAATGCTTTTAGGGATGGTGACTCCACCACTGCCCTGTGCAGCCTGTGCCAAGGCTGAACAACCCTCTCAGGGAAGAAATTTTCCCCAGTATCCAACCTAAACCTCCCGTGTTGCAACTTGAGGCTGTTTTCTCTTGACCTGTCTCTTGTCCTCTGGGAGCAGAGCCTGACCCCCACCTGGCTGCACCCTCCTGTCAGGGAGTTGTAGGAGAAGGTCCCCTCTGAGCAGCCTGTCTCTAAACAACTCCAGTTAGCTGTCCTCCTCAAGGTACTTCTGTTCTGCCCTTTGGAAGATACCCACCACCCTCCTCTGCCCCTTGCTTGAGTAACAGCCAGCTCCTGGAGGTCAGAGCTTCTCGTTTTCATGCTTTGTCTTCTGTCAGCTTTGGAATCACTGCAGAGCAGGGGGTGATTGCAGCAGCTGCCATGCTCTTACCTCCCTGGTTCTGCCAATGTCCTTTGTGAGCTAAAAGTGATGCCGTCAAGTTCAAATGCTGAGTGTTTTGTAGTTGCAAATGCTGTCTTGGATTAACTTTAATAATTTCTTTGAAGTTGATCCTGGCAGCGCTGAGTGGTTAAAACAAAAGCGTTTTGCTCACATAATACAGGGCCTAAAATGGAGTGTGTTGGGTTGAGTGTATTTGACAGAAGAGCCCTTAAGGCTGTGGGTTTGCTCTCAAAACAGAACATAGACACCCAGCTTTTCAATGCCTGTATGTACATACTCTCAGAAGTTCAACAATAAGCCTTTAAAATGCAGCTGGAATTAAAATGGTCAGGAAAAAATGCATTCAGTTTACTCTCAGATGTGAATTAAATCCTGACTAAATTTAGGGAAAAGGCCAGAAAGGGAACAAAGTGGTTGAGACGGTTTAGCTTTGTTTCTTGCAGAATGTTGATGCATTTCTCTTACCTTACCTGCCAGTGTCAATATTCATGTTTAAATCACACAGTTCTTGTTTTTCTCTACCAGCCAAGACTTTTGAATCCCAGAGTTTGAGACAGTAAGTCTTCTAGCGCTTTAGGATTTGCTGCTCTCCAGCTTTAATGTTCTTTCTGGCATGGAGAAAGTGGATTGGGAGGAGGAGGCATGAATATATTCCTAACCCTTATTTCCCAGACAGTGGAACCTTTGTTTGAATGGCTTTTTACTAAATACATGAGGTTTCCTTGGCAACGATTTTCAGTGCCGAAGCTTTTTTCGTCATCTTTCCAATCAAGGGAAATCATGTTTGTGTTACAAGTTCCAGATGGTTCATCAAGTTTGAATAAATCATGCCTAATAAACTTGTTTTTTGCTCGCTTTCCACAAGTGTTTTATGTAGGCTGGGTAAAATAGTTGTCTTTATGTTCTCAACTTGATTGCACTTTGAACTAGATTCTGAACACAATAAGGAAATGTTTCTACAAGAACCCTGATGAAGCCATTTGTTCTCCACCTGCACTCGAGGGAGGGCAAACCCAGTACCTGCAGTCTGCAATGACACATTGTTGTCTTGCATCTCTTCTGACAGTTATGGTCTCTGAGCTGTGTTTTTATTTTTACAAGCCTTTGCTGTGCTTTCTGCATCAGACAGTGATAAGTGTTTGTGTGGTTGTGCTAGATACTGGCAGTTGGGATCTCTGTGACGTTTATAAATTAATTTTGAGCTCCAGCATTTGACATCTCTGTCTTGTAGAGCATAACAGTATCTTCAAAGGCACAGGAGTCCCACACCTGCCTCTGCTTTCGCTTGACGTGCAGACACTCAAATCCTGGAACATGCCTTGGAGCCAGATACTCCAATTATATCCAGACACACCCTGCTAATTAAACAGTGTTGTGACCTTCCTAGTAATTTAGCGTGCAAGCTTTGATTTCCCCCTTGCCTCCCAAGCCTCATATTTGGATTTAAGTTTATGAGGTGTGGGGTAAGAGCGCTTTAACTCTTTGCTTCCTGGAGAAGATGATATAACCCATGCCTCACACGTCTCATTAGACAAGAATTTTGGGGAAA
This sequence comes from Horornis vulcanius, assembly GCA_013401035.1. Classification (NCBI taxonomy): domain Eukaryota; kingdom Metazoa; phylum Chordata; class Aves; order Passeriformes; family Scotocercidae; genus Horornis; species Horornis vulcanius. The sequence goes on along the minus strand of VZUA01073850.1, from coordinate 8,938 downwards.
GAGCTGTTTAAGACTTTGGTGAATAACATTTTTTTCTGTTTCTAGGGGTCCTGAAGACACCTGTTTTGAGTATGGGGTTTTCCCTGCTATCCTGAGTTTCCCGCTCGATTACCCGTTGAGTCCTCCGAAGATGAGGTTCACCTGTGAGATGTTCCATCCCAACAGTGAGTCTGATGCAGCAGGGTGCATGGGGGGTGGGTTGCTTGTGCAGCTTAAAAAGAAGTTTTTGCAGCAGGAGAGCTGGCATCCTTCCCAAGGGTGGTTCTCTCCCTTTCCAACCTTGAGCAGGCAGCACGAGCTTTCAGCTGCCCAGCAGTTTTGCTCTGTCTTAGGGTCCTTTTCTCTTTATCCCATTATTTCTCCTAAAAACTTTTGCTGATAAACAGGCCAGCAGGGATTCCAGCAAATTCCATGCCTTTAAATCTTCTGTACAGGATGTGAAACTTAGTGAATTAATACAGGCTCCTTCCAGATGCAGA
>VZUA01073846.1:21119-38401 GCA_013401035.1 Horornis vulcanius | reverse complement strand
GAGCGCGTCTGCCGCAGGGCTGGGGCAGGGAGGCGGGAAGGATGGAACCGGCAGGAACACCCCGGCTGGGACAGCCCCGGCTGGGACACCTGGCCTGAACGAACAGCCACTTGTTCGCTGGCTGGGGAGCGCTGGGTGCTGCCAGTGCTACACGCAGAGCCGATAAAACTTCCTTTGGGTTTGACTGGAGACAAAGGGAAAATCAACAAAGCTGGTACAGAAAGATTTGGTACAGGAGACTATGATGAGACATGTTTTAAATTTGTTATTCTCCTTTTCTACTCACTACCTACGTACTGTATACATGCTGCTTCTCTCTTTAATGCCTCACTACTCTAAACTTATATTCTGCATTAAAAGTATTCCCTATCTAGTTCTACCCCAGATTTTGTTAGAATAAAGTTGTCCTTTATCAGGTTTCAACTATATTCAAAGTGTATTCAGCTGTAGCCTGCTATTTTGCCTTCGGAGCTTGTTATCTCACTGCTCTTGCCATTGGATAGAAACCACAGCTTGGTTTCCCAATAGTCATTATTACTTACTTACCTTATTTTAGGATTGCAGAATTGGAAAATGTAATTCCTCCATTCCTCAGTTTCCAATCTGCAAAATGAGGGTGCTAAAATATTCCTTTTCCTCCCTCCTTTTGACTTTAAACATCAGATTCTACAGAGAACAAAGAATTTTACACCTACCCAGTGAATCTATAGGCCTTTGCATAAAAATACAGACATCTGTAGAAATTTAAATGTGTGTCTTCTTGTCAATATGGAACCCTTTAAAAGTTTTAGCTACAAACTAACTCTTAGATGTCCTGAACTCTTCTATGCAGAAGTCACCTAGTATTTCAAACACTAGAATAAATAAATTAAGTTAGCAACTAAAGTAATAACTGTCAATTTAAGGAATTGTGTAAGTTACAGCACCCTGGATTCTAAAATCATAAAGGACAGTTTGTTTCTCTGTACTGTTAAGGAAACAAAGACCCATCTGTAATAAATCATTAGACCTAAAGAAGCCCATTTTTAGGCTGAAGTGCCTTCAATCATAGATTATGCTATTCATCTCTTTATTTTCCAAAAACATCACATCCTATTTTTTGGCCACTTTCTAGGTAGGTTCAAAATGAGCAGCAGTGTGAAATACTCCCTAAAAAGTGGAAGGAAGGCTGTGCAATCAGTCCTGTTTTGACCTCAGCCACTGGTCCTTGAAAACTGTCTGAACGTGAGGAAGAGAACACAGAGACTTTGTGCTGTGCATCCTAGTCACATGAGTAAATCTTCTGTTGTGTTAGAACCTACAAAATAGATAAATGGTCATCCAGCAAAATGCCTCTTCTTAATAAATCTGTGGGTTTATAATTTTGTATTGTTTTATATATGCAGTCATTTTCTCTTGTAAGGTATTTGGCAACTTTTTTTCTCTGTCATCTGAATAAATAGCGAGTAATTTCACAACAAGAAAGACCTTTTGGAGACAGTCCTAGAACTAAAAGGTTGTCATAATAAGCCAAAAAATGTCCCTATGGATAGGGCCAGTTGCACATTCCTCAATGTCAAGAGGCAGGAGCTGTTTCTATCAATATGTTCTCAAGGCTGATGAGCAGACACAGCTTGTTGAGATTTCGGCATGTCTTCATTGAAGACCAAAAGCTGGGTAATTGTAAAAGTCCTTTATTGCCTGTCTAGAATAAGTCTCATGAAGGCAGAGTTGTTACAGCCCGTGCCATTATCCAGAAAGCCTTTAAGCATAAAGCCCCTGACTCCCATGCAGAAGCAGCAGCAGCAGCATCCGTGATCTGTGTTCCATTCATGGTGGTGGTGATGATGTTTCACATTCTCTAAGCAGTGCATTTTCATTCTATTTTCAACCAATCAGTTACAAACATGATTTTTCTACAGTCTTGTTGGATTTATCCCAACCTAAGAATGATGTGTGAAAGTGTTTGTAATTTCTTACACAAATTCTACATGCATACTCTATCTGCTCTATTAGGAATGCTAGCAAGGCTACATTGTGTTTTCCTTAGGTCTAGAATTTAGTTTACTTTGTAAACGGTGAAGCTACTGAACTTTAAACTGGGCTTTAGGGCTTTTTCTTACTAAATAATTCAGTCTCTTATTTGCTTAAGGCACTTAAAGGATTCTCTACTTATTTAAAACTAAACTTATGTTTCTACCTCATGTCTGTGGGGATTTATATATTTTAGTTTCTCTGAAAGGTTTAATTCAGCTCTCACACTTCTGGACACCCCTGGGCCAGTGTGCGTGGACCCAGACGGATTTGTATCCCGACAACAGACTAGGAGTGTTTCAGGCTGGAACTCACTGAAATCCCACCAGTCCTGCATAGATCTGAGAACTGCCAGGAATATGCACAACTGAGGAAGGATTAGCACCAGCTATAATAAGCACATGTGGCCTCTTCTTTGTCTCATAGGCACACTAGATGCTGTTGCACCTGTCAATTATAAAGTATTAAATGCTGCTTCATATTTATTGACATGCATCCAAAAAGTGTTCCCTACAGGAGCCTTATTGTATCACTGGTAAATAATTTCCAGAAGGGATGGCATCACCGCTAAACAGTAGTGGCTCTTTAAGGTTATCAAGAGGGATATTTAATATATAATTTCTTATTCTAAAATGTATCATTGGAAAAAACTTAATTTCTTTGGATAGGGTCTGGAAAAATCCAGAAGCAATATTTCATGCTTCTTGCACATGATGCTTAAGGGATTAAGTGGAAACCACTCAAATTTCATGTGACTGTACCTGAACATGAGGGGGGGAAAGGTATTTTGTCAGAGAGATGCTGTGTCCTTCAACAACTAAAGAAAACACATCAGGTGTTCAGCAAGTAGTTTGATAAGGCCTGAAATCAGTGACTGAAACTTAATTTTATAGAAAATAAAGACACATGATTACAAATTAAAGGTTGTCTTACCATGGGAATGTTAATGAAAGAGCTAAACTCCAGCTGATTTATCCTTTCTTAACAAGGTAATTTAATTTTCTACTGATAAGTCACAGGCAGTGCTGCTTTAAAAATCTTTTCCTTGAAACCTCCAGAACTTTTTGATGTAATTAACAGGCTCAATGCACTCAGGGAAGCAGATAAAGACATAAATGTGGGGGTTGTTTTCAAGAAATGATGCCTTTGTGAAGTGAAAATAAAGAGGATGGAGAGAGTACTGTACTTATAAAATAAAATCATATTTATTATCTAACAGTTGTGTAGTTGCTGAATCTCTTTCACACACTCTATTCATAGGAATTCCTAAAAAGCCAAGCTTGGCGAGATTTCATGCAAATCAAATGCTGTTTCCTCTGAATTTTATACAGTCTTCCTTTCTATAATTTATTATGTATCTCAGAACTGCAGCAATTTTTATATATCTATGCACTGATGTCATATATAGCTATGGTTGCTTTTATAGTACTGGGGTAACAATGCAAAATACGCCACACTGAAACTTTGAGTATTTAAATTTAATTTTCCAGTTGAAAAGCTGAGGAAAAGCTTAGTTCTGCTAAAAAATTAATTTGGTAGCACATTTGAATCTATCAAAAAACTATATTAAATTATATTTTTTAAATCTATGTATAAAGGAAAAGGGTCAGTACAGTATCTACTGCATTAAATAGTCGTTATATTATGTTTTTACAGTGTTGTTCATTTACTTCACATGTATATCTACTGTCCAGACTACTGACTGTCTGCACTTGAGGGAGCAATGTATTAAAGCTGGAAATGGATGTGAGAGTGTCTGGAATGTGGTTGAAGATGCTTGCAATATTTCAGGTAATTCTGTATGGTGTACGCAGCTTAATTTTGAATTGCTGTATGGTTGCATATTCATAGTTTATTTCGATATTGCTGTGGTAACTAAATGAAGTCGGTGAGATTTCAAAGAGAAAAATTATGGCAAAAGACAGCTTCAGAAATCCTTTACAATGGCCAATGCTACTTTTAGTAAGTCACACTGTGTCTTCAAGAAAGTGATGAAATTTCTGCACTATGAACAAAGTCAGATCCTGAACCAACTCAAGAAGTCTGAATTCAGCAGAAATTGAGTTCTTGTGTGATCCTGTTAAATAAAGCCTGCATGCAACTGGAAAAGAAGTTCCTGCTTTGTTTTACACTGTTTGGAGGAGCTGATCTGCCCCCTCCATGGCAGTGTTCAAGGCCAGGTTGGATGGGGCTTTGAGCAACCTAGTCTAGTGGAAGATGTCCCTGCCAATGCAGAGGGGTTGAAGGTCCCTTCCAGTCTAAACCATTCTATGGTTCTGTAATCTCACACAATAGCCAGAACAATGTAGTAGTTATTTAGAGTAATTTTTATTTATTGTACTAGAATAAGAAAAAGAAAAGAAAAAGAAAAGAAAAGAAAAAATGCCTCAAAGAAAATTACATTGTAGGGGGACACACTGTATTTATTCAGTGGAAAGTACCAACACATCACAGTGAGTCACTTGCAGGGGGTGGGGGCATGATAAAGTGCAGATTATGACATGACTAGGCCTCCTTGAACTGTTAAACAGATTCTCATATAAATGAAGGCAGATAATTAGCCTTTGTCTATGTTTATTGCATTTCCAATAGTTGGTGCTTCACTTCCAAATTATCTGTTTTGAGTAGGGGAAGACCAGGTATTACAAATTTGGCCTGAAACTCATCCTAATCTCTGTGGTTGTTAGAATGAAAATGTTCCTATCTCTGAAGGCCTATTGTCTTGAACAAATCTTGGGTGTCATTCACCAGCCCTTTCTTTAAATCCTTCCAAGACCTTGCTGTTAAATGCTGAGAATCCACTTTCCAGGTGCTATGAATATGGAAGGGAGAAGAAGAGTGGCACTATAATCTGGCTGTGTCATTAGACCAAGCTAGTAATGACATCTTTGTTGATTGATAAGTGTCAAGTGATCTGCCACTTTATCATCACTAGTAAATGCTAAGGGCCAGGGACTACTTTCTGATTGAATTTACCTTTCCTGGGGCAGTGTGTAGTGGTGAATCAGAAGTATCTACTTTTCCATGGAAACCTCCCTTCTTCTTATGACATCATTTGAACAGAACAAGCTGTGCCATGATGCCTTAATCTGTTCAGAGCCTCAGCTGCATCAGAGTTGATAATGTGAAAGTTCCTCTGTGTTGATGTCCCTGACCTGTGAGGGAAGCCAGGCAGCAGAAGTTGCTTGGCTTTGTGGTCAATAAACCATTGCTAAGACATTCACCTGCAGTGTGAGCTACCTGAATGAATGCCTCTGTCTGTCCGATCTGCTGCATGTATTTGATGTCCCAAATGTCCCAAGTCACAAGACAATATTTTAAATAATTAGAGTAGAAAATTCTCTGAGTGGTCTTTCTTAGTGTGTCCTTTCCCAGAAACTTACCTACTTTGCATAGAAGGGCTGAATACTTTTAAGAACAGGTGAAGTAAATGAAAAATACATGATAATATAAGTTACAGCAGCTCCCAAAGCAGCTGGGCTTCAGCCCATGTTCTATTGATCTGTTAAATATTTTAAATATTATGACATTTCTCTCTCTTATTGTCCTATGTACTTACTCACTGATATTAATGGTATTTGTAACTGGGCCAGAGAAACCTTCCAGAAATAATTATTCTTGTCATTGCTTGTTTGGATTTGCATCTGTATGTTTCCTTAGGATAATAGCTTTTGGCAAGGACTCTCCAGCATTGCAGAGCACTCAGATATTGTGTTGGGTCCAGGACAAATGATACTAAATATGCTTATTAGGTACCATGATCCCAGAGCATGTAAATCTTGTCAGAAAGCTGATGGTACCTCTCAGACAGCCCACAGAAACAGTGATAGAAAACCCACCAGCAGCATCATTAGTAAAAATAACATTATACTGACTGTCATATGCAAGTTTAGAAACTTCCTGAATGAGCTGTAGGAATTGAAAATGTCCTTTGAGTGCAAACATGTTACTTGGAGGCAGTAGACAATGGGGTAAATATTTGTTTTGTTAGCTTCTTTGTGCAAAACCTAGCTAGTAAACTAAATTATAATTAAACTCCTTTGGGGTACGAGTTCAATAACACAGTCCATCAGAACAGGACCTCAAAGTTAAATGTGTATATTATCAAGACTTCCATCTTTTGCTCTTCAGTGCAGGTCTGGGAACACTCTCCAAACTACTGCCTAAGTCACCCCTTTTCCTGTCAAATTTTCCATCACTGCTTCTCCACTACTCCACCAGGATTTCCAGACTCTCAGTTTAGAATCTTCAGAGTATGATCTTTTTTTCACCTCTGTGGCCAAAATATGGTGGAAAGAAACAACAGAGTGTGAAAATGTCTATGAATCATCTTCCAGATCAGGATACAAAGATAGAAATATTAAATGTTGATGAAATAAGGTTTTTCAGTTTGAAAAGATCAAAAGAGTTTCAGCACTGCACAATGAAGATTTTAAGGTTTGGGCTTTTAAGGTTTGTTTGTGGGATTGGTTATTTGTTTGTTTTCTGTTATTTCAGGGTAAAAAAGAAAAAGACATTTCTGAACTCTGATTTAACCATAAGTATAAATATTCTTAATTTTTCTGAATGGGAAACAGAAAAAGTTTTCAAAAGAAAAAAACAACTCAAATCAATTTAATTTTAAGGAATCACATTTTGAATTAGATTTGGATGAGTTTACTTTCTTTAGAATAACAGACTCATTGAGGTTGGACGGATCTCTGGAGATCTATCCAAACTGTGGTCTCACCAGTGCTTACATTTCCCCTGTAGTCTTCAAATTCAATTCCCACTGAGATGACTGAAGAGCTGATTAAGCAAAAGCAGAGATTATCACTGTGGGAGTGTCAGCTTCTACTCTGACATTGTCCTGTGGTCCTGTGTACATGAATTATGTACCTATAAATCAATCAAATTATGAATAATGGCTGCCAAACATTAGGTTGAGAGAGCATTTTTCTTGTAAATGCCTTAGAAGCATATGCATTAGATAAAATATATTACTAGAACTAATCTCTGGTAAAGCAATAATAATTGAAAACCAGTAATAAAATATTTTCTGCTGTTTGTCACAGCTGAATCAATACCATGTACAAACAGAGCAATACTGATAATAGGTTATTTCTACACAGTTTTCAAGAAGTCATGCAAGGGAGCCCCATAAATCTGACGTGCTTCCTGATTCTGTCTATGCCCTTTGCATGTTCGTAGCCCCACAGCCCCTCCCCCAGCCCCAGCTGCCAGGTGCTGACTCAGCACAGTGAGCTCACAGCACAGGGGGCCACTGAACACAGCCCCTGACTCCTGGCCACGACGTGTCACTGTCATGAAGACAGGTGACCTCAGTGAGGCTGGGGTGCTGCACAAAATATACTGGGGTGTGGGGGTTTGTTCTTCTAGTTCTACTCAATTTCACCCTCGAAGTGTACTCTAGACCTTGAAAAGGACAGTCATAAATTTTGTGAATAAGTTAATTTTTACACAAGCCACTCCTGATCTTTATTGCTCTTTTTCTACTGGAATATGTTTTCCTGAAAGTCTTTTATTATCCCTTACTTTGTTGAAAAAATATAGATTAGAATATCCACACACTCATCTTCATGGGCCATGTCACCACATCCTGTCCATCCTATTTTTGTCGTCAGGGAGTATCCCATGTTTGTGACTTTCTATAAGTTTCCTGAGTTTCTTGACTTTTGGAACTATGATAGCTAAGGGTCAGGGATCATGATGTACTTCTGAAAAAGCAGAAGATTTTGGTTTGGAGAGATACAGGCAGTCCCAGCCACCATCACCTCCTTCTTTGCTGATGCAAGAGGTGGAGTGGGAGCAGAGGCTGGGACCTACCTGCAGCTCTTGTTGGGCTGTGAAATCCCCCTCCAGTAGTGTATTATTTGATATACACCTCCAACCCTCCTTAGTTAGCAACTGGAGAAAGAGCAATGCAGAGATTGTTTAAGACAGGGGGATCAGGACAGGATGTGAAGTCTGGAATAGCTGATTCTCGTTATTTCAGGCAAAATGCACTGGTTCCTCTTGCAGAGCTTTACCTCCATTGCCTTCCACTGCTATTTGTGCCAACAACATGTAAGTGATTTTAAAACTCATGTCACATCAAAGCTTGCCCATGGCACTGGTGACACAGGACCTCTCACTTTGCAGTTTTACTGAATGCAGTGCATTTTTACTGAGTCTTTGCTGCTCCACACCTGTGGGGAAGCAGCAAGGCAGGAACCAGGCAGCAGCATTCACAGGGCAGAGACATCAGCCTGTGTGCTCAGTAGAATAAAACCAATCCTCATGCTGCCCTATGAGCTGGCTGGATCTTGTGAGCCACATACTGCTTCTCTTACATTTTGTGAGACATTTAATATCTATGAGGTAAAGAGAGGAAATGTCCTGGTTTGGGGACCTACATACCTGTTTTAACAAGGTAGATCTTGCCTTTCACAAAATAAAACTTATCTAAATTAAATTAAACCCTTTCACATGTAACATTCTTAAGTAGTGTGTAACTTCCTTAAGCAATAATAATTCATAGAATGTTAAGGGTTGGAAGGGACCTTAGAGATCATCTAGTCCCAACCCCTGCTCCCTGCCATGGGCAGGGACACCTCCCATTAGACCAAGTTGCTCAAGGCCATCCTGGCTTTGAACATTGGGATGGGGCATTTACAGCCTCCCTGGGCAACCTCTTCCAGTGCCTCACCATCCTCACAGTAAAAGATTTCTTCCTAAAATCTAACTCAAATTTCTCTTCTTTCAGTTTGTACCCATTCAGCTTGTACTCTATGTTCTGTCACTACAGTTCCTGACAAAGAGTCAGGAACCTCTCCATCTTCCCTGTAGGCCCCTTCAGATCCTTCACAACTTGAAGTTGTTGTGAGGTCTCCACACAACCTTCTCTTCCCCAGGCTGAACACTCGAACTTTCTCAGCCTATCTTTGTAGGGGAAGAGTTCCAGTCCTTTTATCAACTTCCTGGCCCTTGTCTGGACTTGTTTCCAGAGTTCCATATCCTTATGCTGGGGACACCAGAGCTGGATGCAGCACTCCAGGTGGGGTCTCACCAGAGCAGAGGTGTAGAATCACCTCCTTCAAGCTGCTGGCCATGCTGCTTTTGATGCAGCCCAGAGCACAGTTGGCTTTGACTCACTGTCAGTTCATGATGGGTTTTTCATAAACCTTCACACTCAAGTCCTATTCTGCAGGGCTGCTCTCAATCCCTTCTCTGCCCAACCTGCAGGTGTGTCTGGGATTGCCATGACCCAGGTGCAGGACCTTGCACTTTGCTTCATTGAACATCATAAGGCTGGTTTATGCATTGGCCAACTTCTCAAGCCTGTCAGGGTCCCTCCAGGGGCAGCCCTTCCCTCCAACCTGCCGACTGCACCACAAAGCTTGGTGTCATCAGCAAATTTGCTGAGGATGAACTTGATCTCACAATCATAATAATAATATTTTTGAAAAGCTTTTAACTCTTCAAGTAGATAGTTGATTGATTTACCTTTGTACCACAAACTATTACATGCTCTTTATTTTACTACACATTCACGGAAAATATGACCTGACATCCTGTGTGTGTCTTTACTATTGAGTCCAAGTGCACTTGAAAACAGACTTGAAACTGAGCCAGCAAACTAAGGTTTCTGCACATTTATTTTTTTTTTATGTTAACTTCTCCCTCATTTTTATTTTAAAAATTCTTAAAATCAAACAGTTCTTGGGCTACTTTAAATTCATTGTCACTCTCAAACTTAGGCAGTGAAGTTGTTCTATAGGGTAGCAGTTCAAGGGAATTTCTAAAAGGCATTTGTAGGCTTGCACCATCTTCACATGAGAGAGAGAATCTGACCCAGAGCTGGCATCTCCTCAGCCTGAGGTTCTCATCACCATTATCCTGGGGCTGGATCTGCCCTCTGTGTCCTGTCTCTCCCTCCATCACATGGCAGTGCCTCAAGCCTGCACTGTGTGCTCCTGTCCCTATACCAGGCACCTCATTTGTACTACACAGGACCAAGATAAGCCCCTCAGTTCAGGATGTGCCCCTTCCACTCCTGGGCACCTTCTTAGTTTGGTCTCATACTTAAAATAAGGGGTGTGAGTTTAAGGTTTTATGTACTTTGTAAATGAGAGCAGATATTCTGGCAATGGATCAGATCAAATAAAATAAGTCAATATTGCATCCAAAGCTTTATTATATTACTTTGAATATTATTTAAAATTTGTAAAATAGGACAAACTTGTTTTCCCTTGGCTAACATATTATTTTTGTTCTTCAACTGTTTTATGTAACCATATCCCTTAAGCATTTGTAAACATTAATGAAATTATAATTTAAATTGTGAGTTCTAGGTAACAGATGCAAGGCAGAAGACACTGTGGGATGTAATAGAAAAATCCAGGTCCTGGCTGACAAATACCCAGAATTTAAAAACTGTGTCTGCACTACAGATGGTATCTGTAGCATCACAACTTTGCTTGGGAAATGGTGCAGCATTGATAAAGGTAACTAAACATAAAGTTGTAACTACGAATACCAAACCCAGTAATTTTGTAACCACCATTTTAAGTGGATTCCACTTTCTTTGCACGTTCTCAAGTCTGATAAATGCCCCCCAAAAATTAGTTTTGTCTTTTCTATGATATTCATACTCCAGCATTCATATGAAAGAAATGGATAAACAAAAGCAATAAAATGCATGTGACAAATTCAAATGGCTTCTAAAACTCTTGTTGAATCCACTGGAAAGCAAGAGTGAATACACAATTGTGTGTTGAGGGCTACTCATTGCCCATGGAAATTTGAGAGCCACTGGACCTAGGTCGTGTATACAGAGAGACACATCCAGCACCTTCTGACGGGGAGGATGAGGGGATGGGGATGCACAGGGGGGCAGTTGTGTCACACTGTGCTGCAGGAGGACCTTCAGTACATCTAGGAGAGGCTACTGGATGTGTGAAACATAGTCACCACCTTCATAAAGATGTACATAATATATACAGTGCATATTTTAAAAATTCTCTTTTAATCAATGGACCCAGCTCTCCTCAATTTATTTTTTATTTTTCTGAGAGCTCTTATCCCTGCAGAAAGCCTATCTCTGTAATTGAGAATTAGTACATGAAGAAATTGCAGGTTCTTGTCCAAAGTCTCCTGACATAATGATTAGCAAAGCTGACACAGGAGAGGTAAAATCAGCCAGTGAATGAAAGTCTGCAAAAGTGAGTTTCAAAGTGGTTCCTGGCACTGACCCATCACACTCTACTGGCATCACACAACATTCATCACACAGTACTAGAATAGAGAGTCCTATTGCAGAGGGAATAACAACATCCTGATCTGCCCCAGACTCCTTGCCCCAAACAAGAAGGATGGATATCTGAAACCTGATGTTGATGTCATTGGAGCAGTTGCTTTTGCTTCTAGCAAAATGATGTAATGTTGTATTTTTTGGTGAATTGAGATTACATTTCTCACCACTATAGAAACAAACTTGGATGGACTTACTGTAGTGTTGTGTTTACCTACAAAGGATAGCATATGGTGTTGCTAGGCGCTTTCAGGAGTAATTCTCCCTAACTTAAATTACTATTTTAGGTAATGAATCAACCATCTCCTCAAATTGTCATTCTCTCTTTAAAAATTATGCATTTGCTCAAGATGACAATCCACGATATGTCCAAATTGTAGGTGGTTAAAATTATGTGAAGCTAAACTCTATGCAGTAATTTTAGTGAGGATTTTTTACTACTGTTTTGCAGCTGAACTATTAGAGTGGGCTGTACTATACAGCTAACAGCACAAAGTAAACATGAGGAAGATTCATTAGTTTGTAAGATTTTGCAATTATTATCTGTTTACACACAGCTGCGAATTAAACTAGGGCTGTTTCACTCATCATAATGCATTAAGACAAGTACCCTTTTCCCGAGTTTTTGTGCTGTGATGATGATCCATCATCCAGTTGATTTATAACTCTGTTTGTACCTATTTCTGCAGACTACTTGGAGTCTTTCTCAAGGTCAGATACTGAACTGACCACCGTGAGGCAACAAGGGCACTCCGGGGGCATGGGCAGCGACTGCAGCCTTGCGAGGCAGCGCTGCCGGGAGCAGCCCCGCTGCCGGGCCGCCCACCGGAGCTTCCAGCGGGCGTGCCGGGCAGCTGCCGACACCTGCGCCTTCCCCGTGCCTGGAAAGTGCTCGCTAGCCTGGAGGGAACTGAGGAAAACAGTTCTGGGAAAGTGCACGTGCTCAGAGCCACTTCAGACGAGATGCATTAAAATCTGGAAGGGAATATTTACCAACCCTTGTTTACAGTACTCTCAGGAGAGCCAGGCCTCAGGAGCTAGTGAAAATTATGGCAATGATGATGACTACAATGCTGATGTTGATGGTGAGAAAAATCTGGTCACTGACACAGGTTAGTGCTGTTCCAGCAGTCTGAATGCTTTCGTACATAACAGTAGTGTCCACAGTCTACAAAAAAGGTTGTCTTGCCCATTTGCAATTCAACATTGAAAACAAGATAATTTTGGGAGGTTTATTTATAAATAAATTCACAATCTGATAGAAAATGATTGCCTGAGTGCAAATACTGTTGTCCTTCAATGTGTTAATTTGATACAACCTCATCTAAATCAGTCGGTTTCAGTTTTTCACTATAACGAGAAACAGTATAAGACCAATAAAAACAATTTTCTAATAGCAAGAATTTTCTGCCTTCACTTTAGGTCATGACAAGCAGTTAGTTGAACTTGAAAACTGGTCCACTGATAAACACACTAAGGCCTCTGGCTTTTATTTATTCACAAGAAATCTGACTTTATAATGCACTGAGAAGCTCTAAAAAACTCTTCTTTAGTTCATAGGATCTATAATTATGTAAAAAAATTTCATCAGCAGCCTTTGATAAACTGTGCTTTGACCCCAAAACTTAGGAATATATGTAATAGTGGGTTTAGAATTTGTTAAATTGTCAATTAATTGGTCAAACTAATTTGTTTTATTCTTGCTTATTTTTACTTCTGGCACTATGCCAGCAAGACAGCCAATGCTTTTAAGTTAAAAAGCTAAGATATTATTTACAATTTATGCCTGCACCTGTATCTTTTTCTCCTAGAAAATATTAGTATGGAAACGAAATTTCAATGGGGTTTATCTGCTCTCTCCAAACAAGGTAAGTCTGAATTTACTTGCAAATCCTAATAAATAATTTTAGCTCAGTTTTCAGACAGTCTACATTGTACCTTCAGATTAAAATTAATAATTTTCATTCAAGTGGATAAGCAGGGAGTTAATAGATCCAACATATTTTCAGTTAAGGTATACTGGGTAGAGAAGAACTCAAAAATGTAACAGGTACCGATAAGTAATGTAGATGTAAATCAGGTAACAATCATGATTTTGTCAAATTTAGAGAGGCAAGTCTTATCCCATAAGCATTTTAGGGTCTAGCACTTTCTACATATTTGTTTAGAAAGGTTTATTTCTCAGTCTAGAAATATCTAAACTGATGTTAAAAGCACAAAAATGCCATCTATATTCTCTTCTTCATTATGTGGGCTATTATTACATAGCCTAGCATAAAACAGAGCACTGGAGATTTCAGCAATTTCAGGAGGATTGCTTGTGAGCACCAAGCAGTGTAAGAAGGAAGTATGAAGTTACTCAATAGGCTTAAAGGAAGCAATGCTGGAAGAGCTGGATCAGGGTCTTGGGAATCAAACTTGATTTACTGGGAATGTTGTAGGCAGGATACCTACCAGTCATCACTTGAGAAAAGTTTTCTTGAGATTTTATTTTTAAAAGTGTTATTCTTTTTAGCACACACAACAAACAGAAGTTGTTTGGATGTGAACAGGGAGTGCATTGAAGATGAAGTGTGTAACAAACAGTTGTCCCTGTACCTTAAAGTTTGCTCAGTAAACAAGAAGTGCAACGTGGAAGGATGTCAAGCAGCCATAAGGTTCTTCTATCGAAACATGCCTTTTGAAGTTGCCCAAATGATGATATTTTGTGACTGTATCCAAAGTGATGAATCCTGCCACAGAGCCAAAGAACTTCTCCATGGCAAGCCCTGTGCAGTTACTGTAGTTCCACCCCCATCATGTCTGAATGTAATCCACATGTGTGAAGAGAATGAATCATGCAGGTGAGTAAAAACATTTTGCCCACTAAGGTGCTTTTCAATAATGACTTGGTCAAACCATTTTCATTATACTCTATATATCTCAGCTATAACAAAATTATTTTCTGCACTGTATCTGCTGTGTTGGACATCTTCACAGATGTTTGCATCAACTGTGGTAATTCCAGAAGTAATCCCACAAGTAAACTGAAATGATTAATTTTCAGAAAGGTTTGGAATCTAATGTGGGCTTTTCTTCTGCTGGTATCATGACACTTAACACCATTTCTGCTGGACAAATTATGCTATTGCCTATTTTCATTATCGCTTCCTTCAGATAACACCTGCCTGTCTGCACCTTTGCCCTCCAGCAATTTGCCCAAGTTGTGTAGCAGACCAGAAAAAGTTTGTTTGGTAAAAGCAATTACCTTTCGAGGGCAGAGTCTGACCCTTTGTATCCAACAGCCATGCAACCAACTTGGACTGTTTAAGAAACTTTTGTCCTCTCTTCATCTCAAGGATACTTGCAAAAAGGTTTCAAAAATCTGGCCTGAAACATGCACAGATCACCACACTCATGAAGGATAATAATGCCTTTTCAAAGTTTCATTTTTTATTTTTAAAATGTGCAACAGGATTACCCATATTTATGGTTCAACTTAATTACCTCTTTTTATGTTCGGTCAATTGGCCCACTTTGTTTTCAGTGTGGATTAGAGTTGAATTTTACCTCAAAGTTGTGCTCAAATTAACCTTCCATCAATAAACCTGGAGGCAAAGAGATGGTTTTGTGCAAATTATTCAGATTGATATCAGTGAGAATGGAGAGAGGGCTATAAATGTATGTCTGTACATGTATAGACATGTAATATCATAATGGCTGAATTCCCCATCATTTTGGGAACATTAAAGTTTCCTAGCGCTGGCAATAAATGCATATGATTAGCAAATTTAGTCTGTGAATGAGGGCTAGTCACATCCATAAATCAGGAGGTGAATGAAAATGATTCCATTAGAAGAGGTGGCATCTCCTTTGAAACCTTTGCTTGTGTAATGAAAATATTTACAAAAATTTTCTAGCCAGTATTGCAACTGTCCATGCTTTTCCATGTGACATGCTTGTGGCTTCTACACAATATCAACATCAAATTAATAACATATTTATATGATTAAGGAAGAATATTTTAATAACTTAATGCACAATATATTAGACTTCACCTTTATCATCCCCTAAAATTTAATGTGATATATTTGTTTTTAATTAATATCGACATGTTTTTAGGTAATTTATAATGGATATTTTCTATTGTCATATACAGTGCATTAAAGGCCAATTTTATTCAATCCTAACAGCAAATAAATGGAAATAATGGAGAGTATTGAACTGTGTAACAACTTAATTCATCATGTAATTTATCTCTGCTATCAAATTATCTTTAAGTTTACTGAATTGTACCCTTTCCTGAGCCTTGGACGTTTTGGATTTTGTTAGCATTTGGAAGGCTAAGGAGTTGGCTTTGGATGTAGATTATTTAATGCAAAATAAGTTGAATGTTTATTCTTCTTTCACACTGTTCAAAAACTGATGCACTAGAACAGCACCTGGTGTGGTTTCATTGCAATGACTGGTCTAATTCCTATATTCACATTTCTTTTCTGAGTATCTGAGACTGTTGGAATTCACACTTTTTTTACTGTACTCTGGGAAACAGGTGCTGAATTAGAAGTGCAGTTGCTTTTTCTCAAAATCAGAGAAGAATTTATGTCAGCTATCACTGAATATTGTGATTTTTAAGGTTTAAGTGGTACCTTGGAAATACACTCTCTTTTAGTGGTGTTCATTAAATGTCTTTGTATGAAATCACAGTTGTTAAAGTGTCATTGTACACTCCTTTTGGTTTTCTTTTCTTTTTTTTTTCCCCTATCAGGAAAAAATACACAACTTTTCGGTCAAAGTGTTGGAGGCATGTGACAAAAAAATGCTATAACGATGAAGCTTGTCTTGAAACTTTAATCAAGGATGACATGCCCTGTTCTGCCAGTGCTGATTGCAAAGCAGCCTACATCAGCAGCTGGGGCACGATGCTGCACACGGAGTGCACCTGCCAAAATTTGCCTCTGGTGGAGCAACCTTTGTGTGAGCTCTTCCATCACATGCTGCACAGCAAATCCTGCTTCAGTGACTTACGTGAGTAACGCTTACAACTTTGCAGAATAATTAATTTTAAATAGACCTAAGATGCTAATTTACATCAAATCTTTACTATATGTTTGCTACCACTGGTTTCAGCAAGATCCTATAGCTGTGGATTTCTTGAAATCCAAATCAAAACAAAAATTGGGCATGCATTTTTCTTCCTCTGGTTTGTGGAAAAGATTATAATAGCAGTAAACCAATGAAATTTACCACATGTCACATTAATTGAATTTCCTAAAATAAAGAAACAATTTATAGAGTCTATTAATATGCAGATTAGAAAAGTCCAAAGTCTTCCTGTTCTTGGCCTAACGTTTTACTTTGGTACACTGTTTTTACAAATAATATGAAGTAGCATTGGGTTTTTCTTTCTTTTCTTCTTGGAGTCTGAATATTAGTAAACCTTACACATATTTAGCAACAGACTTCATTCTGCAGAAAACAGCTTCAATTGTTTAAAGTAGGCCTTAGGATTTGGTCTCCAGTAAAAACACTGTGTGTAATTGAGATGAAATATAGATACTTTCTTAGAACCAGTAATGGCTTTCATGTGCTTGATTAGCTAATTTTTTTTTGTTAAATATACATGTCCTTGACAAAGCCTTGGTTAAGAGAATTGTTAATGCAATAAATGGCAATATGGGAGCAAATATTAATGTTTAAGTCTGAATCTGAAAAATGCCTTCAAAGCAAAGCTCCTCTTTGTCCCCATGTATTGTGTCACAGGTGGTTCTCTACCGTAGGGTGGTTCCTGGTCGCCTGCAGCATAAACTGAACCTGAAGGTTCATCTGCAGCCTCTGCAGTGCTCCAGCTGCATGCAGACATCTGGTCCATCAACCAGATTAAAGACCAAAGTATTCTCTTCTCCTCAAATCTCTGACTTACCACACCAGCTATTCTGCAATATAAATCCTCTTAGGATATATTACTCTTTAGTGCATCATGCCCTATGCCAGCTAT
>VZUA01073836.1:0-13087 GCA_013401035.1 Horornis vulcanius | reverse complement strand
AAAAAAAAAAAAATACAGGTTCCCCAAAACAGAAAATAATAGCATGTTCATGCCAAATTAGTGGGAAATTTTCAGTTACTTTAAAGGAAAATTGCCAGGAGGGGTTGCAATCTTTGAAGTCCCTTCCGACCCAATCCATTCTGTGATTCTATGAAATGTCCTGATTTGGTTCTGGACATCAGAATTATTTCTGCCCTTTGGCTACACACAAGTCTGAATTATCTGGCAACTGATTCATATTTTGTGTCCATGGATTCATTAAAGCAGCTTCTCACATCCAGACTGTTCAGATGTATATTTTATAGTTTAGCAGACCTCTCTTGGCTGAAATTACCTTTTTAAGTTTATCATATGCTTATCCTAATGACTCTGCCTTGATCATATGAATTTCTGTGTGCCTGAATTTCTCTTGGCATGCAATCTGTATTCTTGAAGAGATGGAAAGTTCTCTCTCTCAATAGTTTGCTGCTGTTATTCTATCACAGTCACTGTTAAAGCCAATTGTTTTCAACAGCTTTTATTTGCCAGCCTTCACTTTCCATGTTGTACTGTTCTTTGCTTAGTTGTAGAGCTCTTTTTAACTGATATTTTCTCCTCATAAATGTGCTTATACAACAATTTTTAATTGCTTTCAATCTTCCTTTTGAAAAGCTGAAAAGGGTGAACTCTTTCAATCTTTCACTACAAGGATTTTTCTGCCACACTTATATAATGTCTCTCTCTGAGCCTGCTCCACTCTCTGAGCATGATTTTAAACATGTGAATGCCCAATCCATGAGAAATATTCCTTGGCAGAGGAGTAAAAATACTTGTATCCTTTAGGTTTGAACTGTGAATTGCTCAATCAGTGTGACATTAATAATAATACCAGGTAAGTCTCTCTTTCCCAGGCTGTTCTCTTTATGTTTATATGTTTTGCATTTCCTGCCCATGGATGTTGAGCTCTATTAAAATACATCTTTGTATGGATTGGGCTGTTTTGTCAGCCATCAGGATTAATCTGTGAAAAAAGACTGTTTACCACTTTTTGTGTACCCTACTGATTCTGTCAGTGGTGGCATAGATGTTTCCTGATGGTAGCAATTAGAATAAAGTCATAAAAAATAAAGCCAACCCACCTCTTCACTTCTCTTAGCACAGAGGTTGGAGGAAATAATGCCTGTGCAAACATAAGGCATTTGGAGATCTTTTTGGAAGATATTGTACTCCTCCTTCTTCTAGAGCTGGAGGATGAAAAACATGGTAAAAAGCCTAGTCAGGGTTTACCTTCTCATTCAGGTTCTCAAAACCCAGCACAAAACAGGAAGAAGCAGTAACATGATTTCAAGATCTGCCAAACACAGGTAGAGAATTTCATCCTCAACTGCTGCTTTTAGTTCTACCAAACCATCATTTCTTCATAAGACCAGCTTTCTCAAGGCATTCCTATCAATCTTTCCAAGTGAAATACACATCTCAATTTCCCATCGTACTCTCCATTGTAATGTTGCATTTCTCTCCTACCGAATAAACTTCTATGCACAATCTCTTAATTTTGCCTTGGGCAATTCATTCTCTGATATGCAAATGTTGTACATAATGCAGAACTTGGGACTTGTGGGTTGTGTGGGTTTTTTGGTTTTTTTTCTTGATTCATTCAAAGATAACAGCAGCTTTTATTTTGAAAACCCTTTGCTGAATAAACCTTTGTGGGACAATCCTGTCCCCAGGGTTGAGTCCAATCCTGTCCCAGCTGATTTATGCATCAAGAAGTGCAACAAGTGCTGAAATCTGAGAAAATCTGTGGTTAGGTGGGATTTCTCCAGTGCTGCTCTGTTGGTGTTTCAGCCTCCTCCACTCTGTGTCCCTAAAGAAACAGTTACTGATTTGCTGACAGCTGAACCCTATGGATAATCTTCTCATGCTCTGCTGGCCAGGTAAGGGTTTTGGGGACAGGCAAAGGTGAAACAGCAAAGCTGCCATTACTGTAGGGAGAGCCCTTTGTAGCTACAGGAGAAAAGAAATCAGCTTCCCTGTTAATGAACTTTTTGCTGAAAAATTAAGCCTTCAGAACTGGGAATAGGCTCTGATTCTTTATGCACTGAATCAAAATAATGTTCTGTATTTAGAAGGAGATGACAAGGTTAGTCAATTGAGTACACAGTGCTGTTGCTCTGTTTTGGTTGCAGATAAATTTTTAAATGTGATTTAAGAATTTAAAATAAATGTCACTAATATGTGAACTCATTCTGACCAGTGCTGCCTCAGAATTTTTTCCAGACCACAAAAGGACACCCACTGCATGGCCAGAGCACAAGGAATACATAAACCTGATTATTCACTTTATCTAAGTAGGAAGATGAGATACAAATTTAATCTGTTGTACTGTGGCACATCTTTGTGTGGCAGATTGAACAAAACCAACCCAAATCAATCTCAGTCTTTAATTTTTCTTCCGCCTGCCTACTTAAGTATTGTTTGTAGCCAATTAGTTGTGGCAACCTTCACTGTGCTGTTCTAGAAGTACCATGTTCTCCTTGCTCAAATGAAAATGCTCTTTACCACTGCTTCAGTTAATGGGGTCAGGTTAAAATCCTATGATGTTCAAATCCTGGTTTTGCTCCAACTATAGATGAGGAACACACTGGTGATTTGGTTTGACTATTTATCCACAGCAGCTGGAGTCAGCTGAGGCTGCTACCAGGGCGGGTTATAGGTATATGACATGTAGTAAGAATAATCGAAAGTAGAATCCAAGGAATGCCATTTGATCTTCCATAGGCTTTCAGCAGGAATTTTAACCTTGCAGTCACCCTGCAATGGCACAGTCTCTGTAATGAGTTAATTTCTTTATTCAATTCCTTTATTTCAATCTCCTTAGCATAAAAATGTATGGTATACGCTAAACCAAATCCTAATGAAATAGTTATATACATATTGGATCATATACTCAAATTATATTAAAGTCTACATACACTGTTACTTTAGAATTGAAAGAACTGTTACATAAATAACATTTCATTTTTTGAAGTAAATGATAATTAAAAGATTTAACTGGACTGATTCACTGACGAAAAGAAAATTATATGAAGCCAAGGTTCCCTTTGAGATGAATAATTAGAATTGACAACTGTGATTTTTTTTTTACCAGCGTAAGTTACATTTTTTTGGATGAGGCTGAAATTGCTTATAGCAGGTGGTTATGAAACAGTTGGCACTTTGTATAGCCTTGCTATGCATGAGCTCTATTCCTTGGAGTATGTCCAGGAACAAGGTACCAGCAAAAGTGACTTGTCTCTAATTCCCATATTCTATCACATAAAATACTAATGTGTAGTAGGAGTGCACAGACAGCTTCTAAATGTAGGGTTGGCTACACTGAGTTACAAGGAGCGGGTACAGAGCTCTCCAGAAACCTGAAGCTAGAAGGATTTCATGATATTCCTCTCTTTGGGGCCACTGGAGCTTAACTGCCAACAAAGAGCTGATGGTCCTTTTCCAAGAACCTTTTAATCACATAAATGAGATCCATGAGAATTGGGATAGACCACAAGGGTGTGGGACAGGCTCAGTGCAGAGGACCATGGGTTGGATGTGCTACAGAAACCTGCAACACACACAGCTAGAGAGCCTTTTCCACATCTACAGCAGCTGTGCATGGAATTCAGGACATGGAAATACCAAGGCCCCATCAGTTTCATGTGTAGAAGTTTTCACTATCACAGAAACCCAGAATCATTAAAGCTGGAAAAGCCCTGCCAGGCCGTGGAGTCCCAGCTGTGCCCCATCCCCACCCTGGCCCCAGCCCAGAGCTCTCAGTGCCACCTCCAGCCCTTCCTGGGACACCTCCAGCCATGGGCACTGCAAAGCTCCCTGGGCAGCCCCTGACCACTCTTCCTGTTTTGTCTACAAAGAGGAAGTTTTTGTATCAAAGACATTTTGTACTTCTGTTACCACTTGTCCTATTCCTGTGCTTGGAAAATTTCCTTATCCTGCTTTGATAGATGATCTTGAAGGTCTCATCCAACCTAGTGATTCTGTGATTCAAATAGTCCCCAGTTAAAAGTCAAAGCTGCTGATTCTCTCTTCTTCTTCCATCCCCGTTTTAATTTTCATCTTCTGAATTATGCTCTTTATTTTCCTCTCCATCACACACAACTGTTTCTTAGTGCTCTCATTCATTTCTGTTCTGTTCTGTTCATTAATCAGCAAGAGGTAGAAACAAATGGAACTGTATCTGTTTGGAACTGTGTAGCTCCATGTTTTCACAGCATTCCTGGTAGTTTATTTTTTTGTGAGACCATTGCCCATTTGTCAAATTCAAATGAACTGCTGTATAGACAAATAGATGCTGCAATTACACAGAAAACAGAATGCTGTCTCCTTTCCTGGTGACTGAGTAGGAAATTGTTTTGGCTTTTTCCTCTCCTCCCATTTTCACTATAAAATCATGAGAACAGGAAAGTGTAGGTGCTTTGACAGGCTTCAAGGACACCACTTTACTAAAGTCCTTTCTATTTTAATTATTTAGCATCTAATAATACAGAGATTAATGAGTTATATCAATGAATTAGTCTAAAAATTGGCAGCTTTAATGCATTGTTGTACACACCTGCCATAACACCATGATCCAGTCAGATCTTTAGATTGAAGCTAAACTCTAGCTGATGTCCAATGTGGGAAGAGGAAGAGTAATTCCCAGGAAGAAAGTTATATTTCCAAACAAAAAAAAAATCAATATTTGATGAGCTTTCTGACAAAGATTAAGTATATTTTTAATACAATGCTAATGATCATAGACGAGCAGGGCCATAATATATCAAAATGTAGCAGAATGGAAATCCTGCAGGTTGGTATAATGAGAACTATTATTGTCACTTAGAAGATTGAACTGTTTCATTTAAGCAGTTCTGAATGCCAAAATGCTGAAAGTAAAATATCAGGAGTTGTTAACTGTAACGATTTTTAAATCAGGATCATTAAACAGAAGGATTACTGCAGGAGCTGGTGATGAAAGCTGTGGCAATAATGCGTCCATTTAGCAGGCATTCAAGTTGTAGCAAAGAACATGAGTGTTAACAGTTCATGATTTAGAAAATTTTACTTCAGTCTTGAGCATTTTCCAATGTTTTTGTGTACGATTCAAGCAGTCTTTATTGGTAATGTGTGCTTAATATACCATGATGGGGTGGGAACTACTGTGAAGAGGGCAGGAAATTATTTATTTTCACTGGTCCAACTTTCTTCTGCAGTGAACTAAAATTAAATTAAAAAAAAAAATACAAACCACATCCCCAAAGCCTCTGTTGTTGTATTGCTCTGATGTAAGTTTGTGGAGCCGTCAAAACAAGACACGGTACAAATTTAGAGTTTTGTGGCCTTTTGGCCCTGTTTTGCTGAGTTTTGTATCTACTTTCCAAGACTTGATGTGTTAGACTAATGGCAATGCAATTGCTTCTCTAATCAAAGGAAAGCTCAATTTCTTGATAAAGAACTTCTTCTTTTGGGTGTCTTGCTTGCTATACAGCTCCATGCCACAGATCATGTAATTCCAAATCACTCCATGGGAGGAAACTATTAAAGGGAAGATGCAGCCTTCATTATCAAGGACATAAAAGGTTGGGTTTAAAAGGATTCACTCTAGAAGGCCCTTGAGGTTTGGTTGAGCTGCCTTAACAAAATAATTTCTCTATCCTTGCTCCTGTCCCTTCCCTCTGCCTCACATTTTTATTTTTTAATTTTTTAAGAAAATACAGAAAATATTCTAATGAACAATGGAAGCATTACACTGAGTTCAGGACATTAATGCCTCCTTTTGTAGAAGGGCTCGGGATATTTGTAATAGCCATGAAAGTGTAGCAGAAACATTCTGTATGTTGGGAGCTTCCACAGAGGAAGCAAGATGTGATCTTACAAGTCAGAATGAAAAATGAAAAAAAAAAAAGAGGTGGGGGGAATCTGACAGTCACACAGTAACATCTCTAACTGATTATGAGGAAAACCAAAGAAATAAAAGCATAAAGAAGGAAAGTAGTTGGAATGAGTTGTTTGGGAAATACGACAAATATTCTCAGGAGACTTAACAATGTGTCTAAATAAAAGCTATAAAAGCATCCAGGAGTTCCAGGACTCTGTTGCCATAAGCAAAGAACAAAATGCTGACCCCAGAAAGAATTCACATCTAGTTAACACAGGAAACTGGGGCACACTCTTTCAAATAAACAAGGGAACCACTCCAGCTTGCTGTTGGCACTACTGAAACTTATACAGAGAAAAATTTCCCAATAACTGATAGAAAAACAGTAGTAGTACATGCCTGAAGTGCACAGATGTGAATCTTGCAAGGGTGAAGCAGAACTGATGGTTGGAGGTAAAAATTACTCTGCTGTCTTTAATGTTTTCTTTTACATATTAACTCTTATATTTGGAATAATTATCCATAACATATGTAAATCAGATGTAAATCAAGTGTTGTTGAATGTACATAGACTCCACAAGCAACCAAATTAATTTTCAAGTGAAGTTTCAACTTGCTTTCTTCTTATTCCAATTGAGAACGTTTATAGTTTTGAGCATATAAAGTCTGGAGAGTGAAGTACAGGCACAGTCTGTACCACAGAGTGTCTTTTTTTTATTAAAAGAATGAAGTTTTGTCAGTGCCATTTATGACTTTATTTAAGAATGTACAGCTGGTGCTTTTGAGGAGAATATGTAAATGATGGATTCTTTATAGGTTCAGCATTAAGTAAATACAGACTGCTCCAGCGTCATCCTATTTGATGCTGCTGAAAGGAACTAATCAAATAGTCTATAAATATCTGCAGTGTCCTTTTCCCCTGGAGGAGCAAGTTACTTTCTGTGAAATTAATTTCCATATTGTGTGTGCTAAACAGAGTAAGTGACAGCTCTCTTTTCAAACACGTTGTGTCATTACCTAGAGAACAAGTTTTGCATCAATGTAATTTAACATGGGCATCAATTTCTAAATAGAGAGGTCAGTGGCCTGACAAACCACTTCTGGATCATGACAATGAAGCGTTCTGCTTCTCATCCTATGGATGGAGGGAGGTGAAAAGCTGAAAATTAGCCAGTCTGATCACTGTGTCCGTTCCAGTAAGAATATGAATCTTTTTCTTTTGTATTACGTTATTCCTGGAATATCTACAGGCACAATCCAATCTCTACTATGCCTTAAAATATAACCAACTGCCTTCAGCTCAGTAGGCAAAAAGAGAAACTTCCTTTATTGTTTCGTTTCCTACGGCTGTGTTTGTTAGTGAACAGTGGATCTGATGCTGCCCGTGATGGGGAAGAAAGGGATCCATTTTTAGCTACTGTGTTCTCTGTCCTGGATTCCTGCAGCTTTCAATTTGGTTTGATATCTGAAAAAAAAAGCATGTGAGTATTTTAAGGCTTTCTTGACTGAGTGAGGAGCAACTCTGGATAGTTTTTCTCCTGGCCTGGCCTGTTGGAAGGATGGAATCTCTGCACAATGCTGGCTGAATCCCAGCTAACAGGACCTCAGGGAAGGAGCCTCCTCCTGAGAGCTGCCCTCACCAAAGAGAGCTTGTGCTGCTTTCCAGACCTATGGATTCATTCACTCCGGGTTTCCAGCAGCCGCTGGATTATTTTATGCTGGACTATGGACATAAAGCTACATATTCATTCCTTTCACACTTGGGATGGTGGTAGCATTATTTTATGTTTCAGTCCCAAGTTAAACTGACAGCAAAATATAATTTATTCCTATATTGTGCATGTTGTAAGTGTTTGGATGGATGACTCATTTTAAAAATCCAAAGGGAAAGTTCATTTTGACCTAATTTAAACCTATTCATTTTACAAACTCTCTTTTACACCTTCATTCCTTGTAAGAAAATGTCCCATTGTAGAACAAAACCTTATAAATTATCAGAAAGATTAGACCTCAGAAATGAAAAGTTGACAACCAATCTACGGATAAAATTCTCCAAATACTTTACATTTCTGTGCACCATCTTATTGTTTATATTTTTGACAGGTAGCATGCCTTTCCAATTTCATTAAATTTCACATCCTACTTTTGAAAGACACTCTATTGTCATCCAGGTGGAGGTTATGTGCCTGCTCAACTAAAACATGATTGTAGTTTATTTCTAGCAGTGAGGAATTGCTTGAGTAAATTCATGTAAACAGGGAAATAAAAATTAAATTCATCACACTAGGAAAACAATTCTTCCCCATGTAAATTAGTAGCTTTACTGCTAAAATCAATTTGTTTTGGTAAATTATGCAAAAATTCTCAAAAGACTTAGGTAGTTGATTTATTATACTCTTACTGTTTCATAATATTAGAAAATGAAATTTATTCACACAATATTAGATGGCATAAGCTGAGAGCTTTAGTGGCAATTTCTGTTTATTACAATTAATCTATGTTTTCTGTGGTGACAGAATTCCCACAATGTGTAGGACATAATCTTTATGACAGATGCTTTTTATTAAACTGTACAGAAGTGTTCTTCATTTGAATAGAACAGATCAATTACTTCTCTATTTCGAGGCCTTTCAATTGTTCTAATAATCTCTAATGAAATTCAAGGTTTATATGAAACCTGTTTGCTTTCTGAATTCCTGAAATATCAGAACTTCAAAATGCCCTCAGAAAATAAACAGCTCCTCAGATCTTTTAAGCTATTTAAGTGGGAGCTGTTTAAAATTACTTTGGACATCTTGTTCAGCATTCTAAAACTCAGTTTGCAGTTCTTTCATGGCAAGAGTCCTGCAGCTGAAATCATTGGTGTTCCTGTTAAATGCACGTGGCTATCACTTGATAGGTTCTAAATCCCTAAAGAAATACAAAAATAGTGTGCTAGAGATCCTGAGGGTGAGAAGAAAGGGAGTGGAAAATAGGATTCAATCAAGTAATTAATGTCTGGGCAATAAATCATACAGCCAGAAAAATATATTAAAGATAATAAATATGCATTTATATTTTTTACATCTTAATTACGGAATGCTGGGCTGGACAATATAAATTGTACATAGGCTTGCATAAGCATTTTTTCTGTTGTCCTCTCTGGGCATTAACCAGTTGTAGTAGGTCCAGAAGGTTTGTGCTCTGTGAGGGGCCTCTGCCCATCTCCCTGCACAGGTTTAACTGGACAGTGGGGCCCCAGGCAGAAAAACCATCACCCCGAAGGGAGGGAAACAAACAGCACAGAGCTCAGCTAAACCAGAGTGCAATTAAATATATATATAAAACAAAAAAGCACCAAACTGCTGCTTGCCATGTTTCAAGATCTATTGCCAAGAGCAATCCCAGAATCACAGAGTGGTTTGGGTTGGAGGGGGCATTAAAGCTCATCCAGTCCCACCCCATCTTGGGCAGGGACACCTTCTACTATCCCAGGGTGCTCCAAGCTCCAACCTGGCCTTGGACACTGCCAAGGATGACTCTTTGCTCCTTTCTCCTAGTAAACCATCATCCTAATGAACTGTAACAACTTTTTGCAGAAGGAGGTGCAAAACAACTTCTAAAATGTCTACCACTGCTTTCTTTAACAATTCCTTTTCAGAAGATAATTTTTGACGTGAATAAAATAGACCATGCAAAATATTGTGAACTTGAATATTCATGCCAGTTTTAAGTACCAAACAGCTTGCCTGTCTTACCTCATAAGCCTCTAAATATCTTTATGTGAAGAATACCAAATTAATATTCTCAGACAAAATTGAAATATTTGTTTTAAGCCATGGTATCAGTTTAGAAAAAAAAAAAAATCTTCACTCCCAAAACTGTTTTACATTCACTAACTTGTGTCTAGGTGTATTGCACTGAGTCAGGGAGAGGTAGCAGCAGGTCAGAAGGGCAAGTGAAGCTTTATGAATGTTAATTATTGTCAGTGGGCTGGCCCAGGCCCCAAAGGAGATGTTATATGGTGCCAGGTGACAAAATGTGGTGACCCTGGAGAAGGCCACATGAATTGACCACTGAAGCTGGCAGGTTCCAGAGTGGTTCACACCTGTATTCCCATACCTTGAGTTCCAGGATCTTCACTGTGCAAAGCTTAGAACTCTCAGAGTCCACTTTCATATCTGTTGTTCCTCTCCAGGGGCCCTCTCCATCAGGAATCTTTCAAATCCAGGGGTGCAAGGTATAAAACTATACATAGTCTATAAAACTGGACTGGGACAGAGGTTTAGAATGTTCTAAGTAACATGGACCTTTATATAACCATTATTATAGAAGTGATGCTGTCAGGCACCACATGGTTTGCCCCTCTGTCCAAGTGCAAAATTTTTGTGAGACTCCTTCTGCTTAGCAAAATTCTGAGTAGTCTAATTCTGACAGCAGTGTTGAGGTACTCCACCATGTGTGTTGATTTCATAGGATTTCTCTCAGCCCTCCTTTCTCTGAATAGTGTTCTGCAAGCTCACAGAGTTTGTGTAAACAGGCACTGACTAATCATGTACTCACAGTGGGAAATTCAGAAATTACTGTGTAGGGAAAACCATATGGAAAAAACTGCTTTTGTAATTTATTTTTAATGACAGAGTCTTTTCTTCTAATCAGAAAATGGCTGACAAAATATATAGTATTATGCCTGAAAAGGGGTTAGCTTTCCTATTTTATGTCTTGTCTTTATGTATTTTCTACTTTACTCCCTGATTCTTTTCTAAAATCAATTTTTTTTGTCTTTTGAATCTTTTTATTGACAAATTTCTGCCCAGGTTATGGCTTTAACACTTATAAAAGCTGCTCTATTTTAATATCCTCTTTCATTCTGTAGCAATGGGTTCCACCTTACAAAGCACGTGTCCTTCTATGATCCCAGACTCTGCTGTGGTGCAAAAACTCACAGGCTTTGTGTTGGTTTTTGGTAGCGGTGAGGGGCCNGCCGTGGTGGTGGCTTCTCCCTCACAGCCCCCAGCCCGAGGAGAGGCGTCCAACAGAGCCAGGGCCACGGTGCTGCCATGGCCCCAGCAGTGCCAGCAGCAGAACATGGAGAGTGATTCCCTGATGGGAACCTGGACTAAATCAACCTCTCGCCCCTGTGCCATCCTGCAAGAATCTCTGAATTTGTGGAACTTGTTGGCAATGGTAGCTATGAGCAGGGGTTTTCCTTCCAGTCAGGGAAGAGAAGTGAAGGCATGTGAGGGAAAACAACCTGGCAGCACCAAGGGTAAGAAAGAGGGGGAGGAGGTGCCCGAGGCATCGGATCCAAGATTCCTCTGCAAGCCATGGTGAGGACTGTGGGCCCAATATTTCTGAGCCTGAGAATTGCTAGCTCTTCCCAAGGGAAACTTTTCAACAGTTTTCCTTTTCCCCAACAACTTTGTGTAAATAACCACCTTTCCCATAACATTTCCAAGTAAACAATATTCCTATCCCATAAGCACCTCTATCCCAGGTGTTGTTTGCTATTTCTGTTACTTAACCAATGGAGAGAGGTGTCAATCCTATATTCCAATAACGTGCCTTTTTAGCACAGCATCTTATAAAAAGGCTGAATGAATTGTAAATAAAACCTTCTGATTCTCTTCTGCCTTCTGACTAAAGTCAAGCATCTTTATTTTGTGTCCAACTATGACAGAGGACCATGATGAAACAAACAGTTTGTAATACATGGAGTCCACAGGGGATGCAGAGATCCACTCACAGCCCGTGGGAAAAGTGCTCACAGAGGAGCAGGTGGATGCCAGAGCAAGCCGTGGGAGACCTGAATTGAGAGAGGGCCCCTGCTTCCAGAGACAGAGAGTGTGGGAAACACGTTATTGGGAATTGCCTTTCACCGGATACTATATGGATTGTTATTAAATATTATAATGTTGTTAATATTAAGATAATGATATGTGTTATAAAGTGGTTGATGTTACTTGTGAGGTTGGTTTTCACAAGAGTTCTCACATGTAAAATGCAAGAATAGAAATAACAGGTCCGCAATATTGCTGGAAAGCTTTTTTATATATAATATAGCTCCTCCCATTGAGCACCAGGATCTCTGAGTTTTGCACAATCTGTTATACATTCATATTTAAACCTTTTATCTCCAAGGCTTTGTGATTTTGAATATCTCATGATTCACATAAGCCTTGTGCCTTAAACAATGGCTCATTCTTCTTCAGCACAATGCAATCCTCTAACAAAAAGGGAACTATACAAAGGTAATTAAAACCACTTTTATGGCACAGCTGATAATTTTTAAAGTTCAGTTCACATACTGCCACTTTTCAGTACCTTACTTGGACAAAATAACTCACAATTTATCGAGACAAGTTTAATTTTTTTTAATGGGTTAATTGAATTGAATAAATTCAATTATTTTGACATAAAGAGCTTTGTAACTTTCAGGGAAGGGATTACCATGGCAATGTGGAATATCAGGAAACATTCCTCACCAAAGCAGGATGAGAGAGATGCCAAATGAGCAGCATCATGCTGCGGGTCACCCACAAGATGGCAATAGCAGGATGAGTTCCTGGAAGTTCAGGCCTTTAAGAAACTGTGCTCTTTGCATCTGACGCTTATTTAGAAATTTAATTTGGAACAAAGCAAAGCTGGGACAGAAGTTGGTTGCTTTGCCATCCTCTTGTTCACAGAAATATAACAGGATTATAAAATACAAAGCATAAATTTGCATTCAAACCTTGCTGATGTTATTTAAAACATTCAATTTTTTCAGCTGGTCATTAATACAGTAGAATTTGTGTTACATGAAATGCTGTCAATGACATTTCTCTTCTTTCCCTCTATCCAAATTCTATAAATCCGTGAAGGGTCCAAGCTGAAATATTTTCTTCATATTTCTCACAGGTCTGTATGAATGTTTCCTTGAAGTTAAGCACTTGATTAAAACTCCTAACATTCAGTGATGCTAAACATGTACCAGTATGGCAAACAGAGGGCAAATAGGTGTTTCTCCAAAGAATTTGGACTATGTATTTAATACCTCTCACATTTAAAAATATATTTCAGAGAGCTTATTCTTGTACGCTGCTACATTTTGAAGCTTTTCAATTGCCTCAAAAGCAAAGCAAAATTAAATAAAAGGATCCACACAAACATATATTAAATTAAAAAGGGGGACAATCTATATTTAGATTTTTTTCTTTTTTCTTTTTTTTT
>VZUA01073826.1:0-11867 GCA_013401035.1 Horornis vulcanius | reverse complement strand
CATTTGGGTTGGAAAAGATCTCTAAGACTGAATTGAGCTGTTAACCTAGCCCTGCCAAGACCACCACTAAACCAGGTCCTAAGCACCACATCCACATGTCTTTAAACCACTGCCCCGGGCAAGCACACAGGGAAAGGCAGGAATTTGCCAGAAACTCCTCCCCCTCCACAAACCGAATGTGAGCTAGAACTAAGCAGGGAGAGCAAACCCCAGGGTGAAAAGTCCACACGTGTAAAGTGTGTGAGTACTCTGGAAACCCAAAGCTGATTCTCTGAGATGCCAAGCACGTGGCGAAGACAACCTTCAGGTAAGCAAGGTGTTACTCTGCATTCTTATCAGAGCACTGAGTTTTGTATTCTCAGTTTATGCCCCAGGACTGTGAGATGACAGAGCTATGGACCCTCAGTGCAGAGCCCTGGGCATCCAGCCTCTGTCACAGTAGCTGCCACACAGGTGACAGGAGCAGCCAGCTGGAGGTGACACACCCCAGCTGCTGCTGTCACACCTGGGCTGTGTCATTCATCCCATCAACCAGCTGAGCAGCTGGAGACACACGAGCACTGAGATCCATTTCTGCTTCCGTGCTCACATAGGAGCAAGGTAACAATACTGTCCCCCCTCCTTTCATGATCTCTGACAGCTGGTACCAGGTGATCCAAAAGAACTGGACCTGATCAAAATGAGGGGGATCCTTTCAACAGGCCTGAGGGATCTTCAGCTTTGAAGAGCCTGCTGAAACAGAATAAAGTGCTGAAATGTTGCGTTTTCTTGCAATTCCTTTCAGTCTCAATTCTCTGCAGTATTAGGTATGCACATTTACTCAGGAAAGAATCACGTTTTAAAGTCACTGCAGGAATTAAAGGTTGTGCTGAACTGTGACAGTGTACATATGGTAAAATATTTTGTGATGAATTCACCCACTACAACCGCGGTAAGTTGCACGAGTTCAACAACTTACTGCACCCTGAAATTACCTGCATTGACAGCAATTCAATTGTGTCTTCTATCCAATGTATCTTAACAAAGTTCCAGATTTCAGTCACTCTAAATTCTCAGTAATGTGTACACCATAGACTTGTGGTGAACCGTTTGAACTGGATTGTAGGTATTTTCGTCTCTTAATTGCTCCATTAATTAGTGCAATCAGAGCTAACTGGCACTAATAAAAATAGTATTTTGTGTCTTGGAGAGTCAAAAATTTTTATGTGAGCATTTATGGCATTAACCTGCTCCTGCAAGCTCCATGATGGGAAGATTTATGAGAACATTTAGAAGCAACTCCTGCAATATTGAAAATCTGTTGGAATGAACATCTTTGCAGGCAGTCTGGTTTAGGTTAGATAGTTCTGCATGCCTTTTGTGTTCTTCATTTCTGCAGCAGTAAGAGAACTAATAGTCAATGGTAGTCACACAAATTCTGTGTCTTAAAATTAGGGGCATTATGACTTAAATAAAACATCTGAAGTTAAGCATGGATGTAAATACTAGAAAAAAATTTTCTTCCCTAAAACTTACACCTTGAGCTCAAATACAACTTTGTCACTTTTTTTCTTCAGAATTCCTAAATTATTACTCTATTTATATTTAAGTATTCAAACCTCCATAATGTAGTTGGAGTTGGGAGAGGGTATTTTTTTTGTAATTTTTTTTGTAGTTGTGAGGATGGATCACTGTTTTTGTAAGTAAAAGTACACCTTTCACACTTAAAGCTAATATTTGTTAAATGGATGTTTACATGGCAATGTTTTGGTTGCTGCACTGGAATGTAGCTCCTGGAGAAATATGCCAGGTTCCAGGTCAGAGAGCACAAATGTTCAACCTGGGGTAGATGTGATCAGCTTGAGTTTGCTCAGGTGTTTGTAGCTCAGGGTTTTCCACACTGAAAACAGCTCTTAATAAGTGAAAGTAAAGACATCTTCACACCATGGAGGTTCCATCAAATAACCAGGTAGCACAGGGGACACGAGTTCACTAGCCAAAATATGCAAACTGGGCTTTAATTTATTTGACACTTACGTAAAGTTATTTTAGCTTTGATATGTACTTGTTCATCAGCGGTTAAAGCATCATTGTAACATTCAAAATGTAATAAAATGTTGTAATTGTCTTAATGCAAAGCCCCCCTACAACACCTACAGAAACAATAAATCCTTAAATTGCAGTAGACCAGTAGCAAGGCAGGTGTTCGTGTACTTAGTCTTTGAGGCTTAACTTTATTCCCATTAATTCCAAGTATGTATCTGTTCTTGAAGAGGTAAAAAGAAATGAAAATTCTTTGGGACTGATTTCTTCCAGAAGAAGATACTTGTCTAAAATGGAGGAGGGGTTTTTTGTCATTAAGCTGAACAGAGGTTCTGAGTTCAGAGCTGTAGTTGTGATGAGAACCAGAGGCAGAGCTGTGCACATCTGGGGGTTTTGTCAGGTGTCAGTTTGTCACACGGCTAGTGTGTGCTCTCTACTGCCACAGGCTGAGTACTTCCACAGAAAGTAGAAAGGGAAGAATCCAAGGTGTGAGGTTCTCTTGGGGTACCAAAGAGTGGTGTGAAATGAAAAAAATGTTTTCCCTTCCTTGTATCTGTGGTGGGGACATTGACCTTCAAATTGTTCTTGCCAGTAGAACACTTGCCATTTTAGCAGATCCTTGGATTTATCCTGAAGGACTGGCTCATACTGCTCCTGTTGGATCTCTGCACTTGCTGGTTGAGATCATTTCTGTGTTGTGGCTCAGGGACATCACAGCCTGGCCTGTGCCAGCAGCACAGGGCACCTCGGCTGGAGCCAGGTCTCAGGGACTGGGGGTGCTCTGACTGAAGCTCTTTGATGTCCTCAAGGAAAAAGGTGACTCGGAGCCAGCAGTTGGGGCAGGGAAGAATAATGATGGTTTTCATTTGGGTTAAGGGAAATTATCTGGTACTTTTCTTAAAGAGAAAAAACTGCATGGCTTGATGGGGTTGTTTTTTTTTTAACTAAACAGTGCAGAAGGGGAAACTGTGGTCAGTGGGCAATATTTAAAATTATATGAGCAGCAGATGAGTGGATCATAAAGCACACCCCATGCCTCCCTGCTGAAATTTTGAAGCCAATCCTATAGGACTTGTTCTAGGGCAGGTAGGTTAGATCAGACTCTGGCTTTGTGCTTCTCCCAAACCAGCCCAGAGGTTCTCCCTGTGGAAGAAGTTCTTCCCACCTGTAGGTGATGCAGTGCTCTAGGAGCCAGCATCCTGCTGCCAGTGCAGGGGGTGATGAGCTCCCAGGGTGGAGCCTTGGGCATTTCCTTTCTATTTCTGTTCAGTGGCTTTGGTTTTTCCCCTCTGAAATGGACTTGGTTGCTTTGAGGTGGTTCTTACAGCACAACTTCACGCTGTGTTGGTTTTCTTAACAAGCAGAATTCCCATTTCAGTGCGTTATTGGATAATCCTTGCTTTGGTGCCTGCAGAGCCGGGCTTGGCCAGATGATGTCACCTCAGTTTTGCAAAAGGATTACTGGGCTGTGACCAATCTCTCTTCGCTCTTACTTTTCATAACATAAACTTTAGATGCTCTTGAAAATAGAGAAAAAAACCACCAATCCTCTACAGACTTCTTAAAAATTCTATGTGATTTATTAATACTTCAAAATAATGAATGGAGTAATCTGAGCAAGAGTTTGATTAATTCTTTTTCAAGACCGAGTTTGAATGGCCCAGGTACCCGAAGGGGTTAAGCTTTGTGGTACAGTCTCCTTGTCCTGGCACTGTGAGGTGCAAGAACATCCAAGTGAAGCCAGGACACACCTGCCTGAGCTTCCCGAAGAGGCTGCAGTTGCACAAGGGGAAAAGATGCTTCCAGAGCTGGGGAGATCTTTGCTCAGCCATAAACCCAGTGTCTCCTGCTGCTGCTGTGCAGCTCCAGCTGCAGTGCCACGGCTGCCCCAGGGCCATGCTCTGGCTTAGGTTAAAACATTTTCATTTGGACAAACTTCTAGTCTGGGAATGGCACTGGAATGCTCCTGGAGGAATGGGGATGCACTGTTAGTCTGGGTGTTCACAGAGATGTCTTGCTCCAGCCTCATTGTCAGCTGGCATTCTTGAGTATAAAATGAAGGTTTCCCCACCCGTTACCCTCTCCTTTTATCCCCAGTTCTTTTTTTCTGGACGTAGTTGCCTGCACTTATGCAGGTGCAACTTATCAAAACTTGCATTTTCTGTGCATCCTTGCTGTTGCATTTCCCACATGTCTCTCCCCATCCTATTCCTGTTACTCCATGACATTACATTTTCTGGCTATTATTCTGAGCAGCTGCATCAAGAAAAAGAGGCAACATTGTAATTTTGGAGCAATATGAGAAGGGGGACATGACCTTCTTCCACACAGGAGGGTGAGGGAATTCTGGAGTGTGACTAGATGTGGTTTCAGCCAGGTGAACATGTGAATAATCCACAATTCCATAGAAAAGCTTCTCCCACTCTTTGCTGCTGTCACAGCAATGTAGAATTAACACAGCAAATAACACCCATCTGAAGTGCTGGAGGACAGAGTAGTAACTTTGTCCTCATTGTTTTTTCATAAAAGTAATGCATCGTGCTCTTAGACCAACTTTACCTTTTGTATAATCCCAAACTTCAGCCTGGAATTTGTTTGAGTCTGTTTCTGAGCACTTGCCATGAAAATAAAATAACCAGACAATAAGTGGAACTCAACTAAAGGATTAAGATGCTGGGCAGTAGTGGAGCAGGGCGAAATTGTGAACTTTGGAGCTGGTCCTCCAGGGACTTGCTCCACACATGGCCTTGGGTTGGGTTCTGATCTCAAACCCATGTGGAGTCTAAGATTTGCTAACCAGATCTTTTCTGTGCTCTCACTCTATTAGAAGTGAAAACCAGTCATTTGGCCAGATTTTCAGAGGAAATAACAGGTCATGATTAAAATCTTCCTGGGTTGGAGCTCATGTTGCATCATCCTATTTAAAAGGACCTGGAATAGTTATTTCTAACTGTTTGGAAGCATATGTAAAACAAATACAATCAGTGCATCCAGCCCTAATTCTGATGTGCCATGCATTCAGGAACCTCCTGTTTGCCAGGGGTTTTCTCTGCCCTGAAATCCCCTGTGAATTCCCAAGGCAGGCACCTTCCCTTCACTTGCAGAGTTCAGTTTATGAACAAGAAATATTTGCTGTAATAATGAAACTATGGCAATAGTAGTAAAACCCTAATGCTGCTGAAAAAGGGATTTATTTATTTTTATTATGACTTTGTGGTTAGCCCTGTGTCTCTGAAATCTTTGGCTGCAGTAGAGCAGATGGCACTGGCCAATAGTCTGAGTTTCTGTGGTGAAAACCCTGAAACCTTTGTAAAACCCACAGAAACAATGGGACATTGTTGCCCTTCTATGACCATGTGACGTAAAGGAAAAGGGGCTTCAATTTCATTTTGGCTTCAATTTTGTTTTGACTTCAATTTTTGTGTGTTTTTTTAACCACATGGTGTGCTTGCTTATCAGGTTATCTTCATTTCCTTTTCTGGAGTGACAGTTAATTTTTAAATGGCTTTTTCATTTATTTTTTTCCACCCAGTCAGGGTTTTAGAGGCATTCTAGTGTCATTCTCAGAGCATGCTAGTAATAAATATTTCTACTTGATTCACCTGCCAGCTCATCTTTTATTCATCCTGCTGATGAAAACAATCTCCCACGAAACTTCTGTTGCTGAGAGATTTCAAAAACTTTCCAGTTATGGATGTAAGTGATCGCCTTTCCAGCTTAGTGTAAGAATTTTCTATTGCTTTTTTACACATTTTTGAAGAGGTTAGGAATTGTAAAGTTCTGATGTTAATTACAGCAAGAGGAAGAATGTAACCCAGGAAATGTAGCAACAGGTGAACGTGCTCTTACTTTATGTTCTTATTGCAAAATACCCAGCAAATAATGGCTGTAATCAAGCAGCTCTCCTGGAGTTGTATTTTGCAATTACGTTTTTTGAAAACTGCAAATTGTGGCAGAAGCCTAAATATCTAGTTAAAATATAACAAAATTATAAATAAATTTGAACAGGTTGTACTATTCACCAGATCACCTGATTGCTGCAGCTGCATGTATATTATTTTTCGTGTAAGTGTGGCTAAACACATCACTTGATCTACAGAGGAAGAACAAGATCTGGAGGCAAGCTGGGATCCTGGGCAGCCATGAGCACTAGGATCTTCCTTGCTTTAAATACATTTTTTGTGATGAAAATAGGCTTTTTATGCTCTGTGAAGAAAAAGGAGAGGTATGAATATGTATGCATTATTTTTGTCTAAGGAGGTTTTGTCGACTTGATGACATTTTAGTTGTTCTAAGAACTTTGCCATGAACTGAGAGGCATGACTGTGTTTTCTGACACATTTCTGACATGTTCCTTAGGAACACAGCAAAGGCTGACTCTGCTTCCCAGGGTGGTGCTGAATTAAAACCAAACATGCCAGTGATGTAGGCATTGCACAGAAGTCAGGCCTTGTGAGGCACTGGTCATTAGAACAATTCTACTGGGAAAGTAGAGGGAAAGCAAATGCCCACCTCTAAAAAAATCACCAAATTTTTGATTCCTTGGTCTGGAGTAGTAAATGCAGCGTTGTGCTATCCCTTGAGGTCACATAAATTTTCACTACCATGACATCCTGAGATTCTGTCCAGAGTCAATTGGCCTCTCTTTGGAAAATTTGGGAGGAGTAAGAATGGGACCCCCAGATGTGCACATTGTACCTGCACGTGCAGTGTGGGTTTGGTGTCAGATACCCATGGCTGATGCTTAAGCGTCTCTATTTTTGTGGCTGTGCATATGGCTGATCTCTGTTTTGCCTATCAGCTGATGGAGTACAT
Organism: Horornis vulcanius; assembly: GCA_013401035.1. Lineage (NCBI taxonomy): Eukaryota > Metazoa > Chordata > Aves > Passeriformes > Scotocercidae > Horornis > Horornis vulcanius. The sequence continues at coordinate 5,030 of VZUA01073826.1, read as the reverse complement.
TTTTGTTTATTGCTGACCAGTTTTTGAACTTTGGTCCCTTTATTTTTCTTTTTTTTGGTAGCAGAAATAGGTTGGATCAATAACCTATTAATAACCTCTTCAAGCCCAAAGTTCTATTTATCTGCACTTTCCAAACAAGAGATATTTCCATTGTTCATTATTACGTGCCACTTCCATTTCAACCCTGAACTCATAAATCATAAATGAGCTTGGAGTATTCATTTCCCTCTTTCAGCACTACCTTTATCTGGTATTTGCTGACATGGCTCATTATAAGTTATTTTTGAGCACAGTCCGACCTTGTTTTCTGAACAGATGAATTCATTGTTGGAAAAGACTCTATAAATAGAATATAGGGGCCCCCAAAATGAGAAATTCTAGCTCATTAGGATCACAGCTGGAACAATGTGATCAGATATACAGAAATTTTGAGCTGGTGAAATGAAAGCAAAGTCTTAGCTAATTGGTTCTGAACCTTTAAACAACGCATGGGCATTTTTCATATTACTGTTAAGGGTGATAGAAACCATCTGGAAAAAGAGATTCAAGCCAGCATATACTGGAAGGAGAGAAAGAAGAAAAAATGAGGGCAGTTAATGCTAAGAAAAAGAAATGAGGAGGCTACAGTGGGATAAACAAATGATTTGTGGTTACTTCTGGTATTCTGAGCTATCTCCACATGAGGCTTGCATGAAATTAAAGTCTTATTAACCATTGTCAGTCTTCCTCATATGCAAGAGGCAGATATGTCTCCTGTATCAACACTTAGTGCTGAAGTGGTGAGGTAAATTTACGGATGTGTGACTCTACTTCACTGTCTCAAGAAGGATTACTAATGGAAAATGCATAAATCCTCTGAACTATCTACCCTCATGGAAGAGTAAAGACTCACTGCACCAGGCCACAGATAATTCCTCTGGGAACTGATAACTCTGGGCACACAGAGCCTCCCAGAACTGGAACTCTGGAGCTGGGCATGCATGAAGGCTTTGCTCTAATTCCTCCCTTACTGGCACGTTTCAAACACGGCTGCATGCCAAAGCAGTCAGTTTTATTATCATGAAATAATATCCAAAGTAATGTTTTGATTTCTTCTTTCCTCACTGAGGAACAAAGCTCATTGTGCAGAGTGAACACCCTGACACTCATAAGGCAATGAAGGGGAGCTGAAGGACGTTTTTCTAGGATATGACATTTGATATTTAAAAATTCCAGTATCATAAAATCCCAGAATGGTTTGGGTTGGGATGGACCTTAAAGCCCATCTGGTCCTCCATCCTACCCATGGGCAGGGACACCTTCCACTGTCCCAGGCTGCTCCAGCCCCAGTGTCCAACCTGCCCTTGGGCACTGCCAGGGATCCAGGGGCAGCCACAGCTGCTCTGGGCACCCTGTGCCAGGGCCTGCCCACCCTGCCAGGGAACAATTCCTGCCCCAGATCCCTGCCAGCCCTGCCCTCTGCCACTGGCAGCCATTCCCTGGCTCCTGGGCCTCCAGCCCTTGTCCAAAGTCTCTGTCCATGTTTCTTATCAGCCCCTTCAGGCCCCTCAAGGCCACCCTCAGCTAACCCCAAAGCTTCTCCTCTCCAGGCTGAGCAGTCCCAATTCTCTTACCCCTTCCCACACAAAACATACAAGAAAATACATGTATTGTAAACAGCTGAGAAAGGAATAAAGGGCAGAAAGGGCGTCCAGTGGAGTGAGGAAGTTTGCTGAGATCAGACCATGCTAGAAACAGATAAAACCTGTGAGGCCTGGCAGGGCCCAGCCCTGAGCTCAGGCTCAGCCACAGGGCATGGACAGGCCTTGGGGAAGTCCTGCTTCCTCCTCCTCCTCACTGTGGAAGAGTGAAATATCTTTAACATGAGGTGTTTCTCTCGTTCACACCCAGAACTGCTAAATTCATCTAGGTTTGCCAAAAACTTGATCTTTTGAGAGGACTATTTAAAGAGATACTTTCTTTGAAAAAGAAAAGTTTGAAAATTTTGAAAAATTGTGTTGTCAACAAATCTTATTTTTAAATAAAACATCTAATATTTGTCTCTGGAAGATAAAGAAAATTTTTCTGTGTTCAGGGTACTGCATTAAGAAAAGAAGCAGTGCCAATGGCAAGACAACTGGTTAATTCCCCAACTGTTTCTCACACGGTTTTTGGGTGATCAGGGTGGCTGCTGGATTTAGGCAAAACTACAAATGCTTTTTCAGACTCACTTATACCACCCTAATGGGAAGGACACAGGCAGTATCTGAAATTACATTTTGTTGTGGTGTTCGTGACTTGTTTGTTTCTGGTGCTTGTCATTTCTATGGTTAATGCACGTAACTTGCATAACTTCAAGGTGATATCTGTTTTCCTCCTGTGTTTTTTTGACATTTATTTTACAAATCATCCTCTCACTTCCCTAAAATTGGAAATTTCTGATGTACCTATGTAGATGAATTTTGTGGCAAAATTAGACTATCTAAATAGTAACAAGAGTATTCTGAAAACAGAAGAAGGAAACCTGAAGCTCAAAATCACTGTATCCTTCTTTGAATTGTGCCTTATTGCAATTTTGGTCCCTTCTCCGAGAACTAAAAATGCCCCCAAACTCTCAACCTCCGTGGAAACAATCACCATTGTCTCAAAACCAAGCAAGTGTGAATGGGCAGTCTGTCTAAGCAGATTTTTAGTGTTTGTGAAGCTCAGAAGACTTGGAGACTGTAGCAAAAATCCTGTGCACACAGTTCAAAACTACCACCTCACATTCAGCTGACTTGCTGTGTGTGTAGGATCCAAACTGAAAGCACAAACTGACTTTTAAAAACCTATTTCAATTTTAGATTAAACTAGTGATCTTAATTACACTATGGGTACTGTAAGCCAGGACTGATTAAAGAAAAGAAAGTAATAGAAAATCATGCACTGATCTGAAAAATAAATTTGTCATGCTTGCTTCAAAATTACCAAAGTACTTCTTGCATGCTGGTCTTTTTCCTTTGGTCTCTGTGGATTTGCAAACTTTTTTCCCTCTGGCAAAGGATGTGTTGATTTACATCATATACAATTCTTATAAAAAGAAAAAGTTAAAAATAATACATTGCACAAGTTTTTTAGGCACACGCACACAAAATTCATAAAGACATGTCTCAGTGAAAGAAATGAGGAAAGAATATAAAATAATCATAAAGTACAAAACATTGGCAAGCAGAAGTAAATTTGGGTTATTCTATATGAAAGTCTCCATGGTGTATCTTGCCTTCTCATGTTAGTGGTTTAAATGCAATGATACCCATCCATAAAACACAGATTCTGTGCTTGGAGTGGCTGTCTCTGATCAAAGCTGCCAATCACCATTAGCTCACTGAATTTCTCCAGTTGCCAATCACCATTAGTTCACTGAATTTCTGATGCTGCCCTGCCTCAGCAGCAGCAGCCAGCGTGCCCTGCTCCCATCTGACTCACTCCGTGTCTAATTGACACTGATGGAGGAGGGAATTGTTCCACAGCAAATTAGAAACTGATTATGAATGTTGTGCTGAGGGAGGCCCTTTTGCTTTGTGGCAATGTCCCTGGAAGTGTTTAAGAAAGCCTGGATGTGGCACTCAGTGGTGACAGGGTGGTGTTGGGTCACAGGCTGGACTCGATGGTCTCAAAGGTAATTTCCAACCTGGCTGAATTCTGTGACTCTGAGACTCTGGGGTTCTGTGGTTCTGTGTTTCTGTGATGTTACCCAGCCCAGGTGAGAGGAAGGGACATCCGCACACAGAGGCTGTGTCCTTGGGAGGGGAAGTTCCAAGGTGGATTTCAGGTTAACTTTGGGACACTGGAAAAACCCAGTGGCTCTCAACCACCTTGGCCATCACTAGAACAGACAAGCTCAGGAGCCAATTCTAAGAAGCTATTATATTTCCCAGTCTTAAATCTTTTAAAGATGTTGAGTCACAATCTTTATTCATTAATGGGCAGCTGATTCATCTCTGGCTACAGGGAAAATAGATTTTTATATTGGAGCATAATTGTTCTGATTGCTTTATAAAGACCATGCAATTACTTCTATATTGATGTCTATTTGGAAGGTTTACAAGTTGTCTGTAAATCCTCTAACCTGCCAAGTTACAGCATTAGGGCAATCACTAAAAGTGATATAAAGTGGTAATTTTTAATTTATGAAAAGGTTTTTCTTTTTTAAAAAAGTAGTTTTAGAGCACTCACAGCTTTTTCAATGGCACATAGAGCTCTAATTTTCATTTAAAATAAGACCTACAATAATTTTCTGTTGGTTTAAATAAACTTGATTGTTCAGTCACATATTTCACAGTTACATGCTGATTTTCACAGGATAAAAACTGAATGTTTGGAGGTAATCAACAAAATATTAGAGGGAAATAAACCGCTATAATTTTTTTCTCCCCTCAGGGTGGGGATGAAAAATCTTCATTTCCTATGAAAAGGCAATTCAGAATTTCCATCAGCACTCTTTAAAGTTAAATGGATTATTCAGGATATTCAGCTTGTATAAAACCAAGTATTAATTTTAATACTTGTTTAATACAAGTTCCTCTGTCTAAGAGTTAAGCAGGCTGATTCAGGTGGAATCATGACATTACGGTGTCATTGGTCCTTAAGACCACATTTGTTTCATTTTCCCTTGGGAAGAAATTTGTGCCATGGCTGGATGAGGAACATGCTTATTCCTGCACAGTGGAGACATGGATCATTGCTTAGGGAGAGCTTTGCAAATCCCTCTGTGAGTGGTCACGGGCTACAGGCTGACTTCTGTTACTGGCTGAGTGATGTTTTGGGTGGTTTTTTGGTTGGTTTTTTTTTTGGTGTTAGAGCACATTTTCCTCATTTGCCTGGTAATTCCAAGGAGTTACCATACTCCTGGGAGAGCTGAGCTGACCAATGGCACCAGGTTGTTCCTGTTCTTTGGTGTCTCAGGATGAAAGAAACTGGCTCATTTGGGGATATTTTCATTCATCATCATCACTGCCATCATAATTATAATATAAAATTTAAAGCATTATTATTATTATTATTATTGTTGT
>VZUA01073795.1:847-12096 GCA_013401035.1 Horornis vulcanius | reverse complement strand
AAAGGAGCCATAAAATCGCTATTGACATAATCAAAGTTTATTTGGACCTACCATAATTCTCAGTGTTCGTTCTGAAAGCCATTTTGAGACACGATTTTCATACAATTGCCAATTGCATTTTGCTAATTTATGTTATCTTAGTGTTTTTCATCTGTCAATGTCACATTGTTCCCTATAGCTAGGGGTCATACGGAGAATGCAAGCTTTGAGGTATTTTTTCTATTTTTTTTCTATTTCTATTTAAGGTAAGATTGGAACTTCTTAAGGGTTGTCAGTTTCATATTCACTGTTCTCCCATCCTACAAGACAAAATTCCATACAGCAACCATACTGGCTCCAACTATCAGGAAGCTGGACGGCATAAAGTTAATGAATCACAGGGGGTAAAAATGCATAGCCAGACTCTGCTTTTCCTTTTCTTTGTCATCTTTATCTCTTGCTAGGAACAGTAAATCCTTTCTTAGTCCTTGGTTTTTAGGTACTTTCGTTTCTAATCTTATGTCTCCATTTTTTCCCTTTAATGTATCTCAGAAAGAAGAAGGAAAGAAGTAAAGAAGAAGGACAAGAGGGAGGTAGAGGAAAAAATTAGACCAATAAAAAGAAATTCTCTACTAATACTGCAAATCCCAGTCTGCACAGAGTTAATGTATTTTAACTTTTAGGAATAACCCAGATACTTTTTCCTGTCTTCATCTGTATCCCCTCTATGGGATATAATTTAAGAAGTGTTTTTGAAGTTACGATGTAGCCAACTTCCCATCAGCGAAATGGGACCCTTTCCTGTCCTTGTCGTCTTAGGGCCTGCCTAGTCTTTCTCTCCCTCCATCAAACTGTGAGTACTTGTTGATGTAGGATCTTCCCTTTTCCTTATAATCTGTTATTTCTTCCCTGTCAAGTAGTGAGCATCATACCCTGAAGTCTCAAGCTCCTCTTCCTTGCTGCAGTCATTTCTGCATTTCTTGGTTTTCACCTCATGTGTGGATTTCAGGTTCCAGTAGTGCTCTTGCTATTTTTGAGTGCGGCTATTGCAGCAGAGCTCAGAAATGTTGCTCTTCTGCTTCTTTGAATTCACTGGGCTTGATTAATCTCTCTCAATCTTTGATTCAAAATTTTTGAATTTTCCACTTTTTCTGATGAATTCTGAGGAGGTTCTAGAAGAGCCTTCTTCAATCAATTTTAAACAATGTTTTCTTTATTATGTCAATTGTGTTTTCCATAAACCCTTACAACTGTTCTGGGGCTTCTCTGAAAAGAAATCTGTACACTTCAATCTTCTGTTTGCTATTTTTTTCTGCTTCCAGACTTCATTCTTACATGTTATCTTCCCCATCCATTCACATCTTGGTCTAATTTTTAAGCATCCCAGTCCCAAACAGTTTTGCATGGGGATACCTGGTTAGTGGAGTACTCGCTGCGTGATCAGCAGCCGTGACCTCTTTTCACATGCCTACAGAGCTTCATGTGCCCCTCAGCACATGCCCTTTCTGTGGGAAGTGAGATGAATAATGGAGGCTGAGGAATGGATTTGTTTCATCTCAGCTTGGTTGCCCGGTGTTTGCTGTGTCCAGGCTGGCTGCAAGTATATCTAAGGAGGATGTCTGCATCACATGTTTGATGAAGGATTGTTTTTGTGCTTATGTTCTCACTTTTAAACTACATAAGCTTCTCAGCTGGGAGGAGGGCAAAAATAAATACAAAAGCCTGTGCTTGACAGATGCAAATAAGCAACAGTAAAATCCCAGGTTGGAAAACGGAATCGTATTTTGTTTTAAGGAATGCTTTCTCCCTCACCCCTTTCCCTGTTCTTCCTTTTTTTTCTCCTCCTTCCCTCAGGGATCTTAATAAGGGTAATGTAGATGGTTGGAAATTGACTTCTGAACTGCCTGGACTGTTTTTGCTTAGCTGATGGTCAATGAGAGGTTGCATCTAATTCCTTCTCTATCACATTTTGATGTGGATCTTGCTACTAATCTCTTTTTTTGTAAAGGCACCTATCTCATACGATCAGGTCATCTTTCTTTGTGCTTTCTGTGTGACATTTGTGGTCAGACTCTCACCTGAGATCATTCTGTGATTTTTTTTTTAACTAGATAATCAGTCTCAGCATCTCCTTTACCATTACATGTATTCTCTTTGGCAGCCAGATCAACATAAAACAGAACAAAAATGAAATAACAGCCTCTTAAAGAATTAGGTAATAATTTGGTTTTTTACAGGACTTGAAACAAGTTTTACACTGCAAGAGTGTTCTTTTAACATGCCAGGTGTTATGGTATGCTCTGTGTAATTTCTGTTGAATTAAACAATTTCGACTCTAAATGATCAGAGTATATGAGAAGCAGCATCACTAAGGGGAGAAATTACACTCTTAGTTTGGGTAGGAGATGCTAATGCTGATTTGCCAGACTTTCGTTTTTTGAGATACAAGGTTAAAATAAAAAGTTGAAAGTATATTAACAGTATATGTTCAGAATTTCTTTGCCTTGTTTCTACCTAATACTTACATGAAAACATGATGAGGAAGGCATCAAAACTATGTCAGAGGATAAATTTTCGTTCTGTGGTCTAGTAAGCATTAATGATCAGATTAGAGCTGGCTTAAGTCAGTCATCTGGTTCTCTGATGGGCCACTCACTCTTTTTATAGGCCAGTAGACTTTATAATTCTTTCAGCAGTTGCAGATGCAGGTTTGGTCCATACCTGAAAGTGAGAAAGACAGAACAGTTTCTTAAGTAAGGGTTTTCTTCTCTCAGTGGGCCATATCTGTAGGTAGCAACAGAAAAATCATGTTGCTTCTTGAAATAACTGAACATTTTTAAAGTTAATGCTGGCATTGGTTTCTGCCTCTGTGCTACTTTGAGTAGGGACTGCTGCCTTCTGCTTGTGGTGTTACCAAAGGAGAGCATGTTTGGTTCATTTGCATGCTTGATAATTTGCAGTATCGGGCAAGCTTCCTTTAGTGCTTGACAACATTACATCTTTATTTTTGCTTTCAGCAGAAGTAGCCTTTTTTGTTTCTCCTGATTCCCTTTAGGTATGTGAAAAAAGTGTTGGCAGGTCATTGAGCATTCACTTGCCAGCTTTATTACTGAATTGTCTTCAAGATTATCTTAGTGTATGTAAATTGTCTCTGAGATTGTCCAGCACTGCAGCAGTCAATCCAGTCATTGACTAGTGATCTTGGTAGTTAGTTCCTCTGTATTGGCAGGAATTTCCAGTCCATGCGAAGAGGCTTGAAGTTACTCTCAAAAAGGATATTCGCTTTCTAAAAAATTTAATCAATAGCCTGAATGATATTGATGCTCAGTGAGACTGAGGGTTTTTGCACCATACCTGAAAATGTTATTTGCTTCCAAATTCACTGAAAGGCCTGAGATTTTTCTTTAAATCACTAAAACAGGTGAACATCCACTTGATACAGAAAAAATAAATGTATAAAACTTTATAAATTCTTGAGTGGATTGACCAGTGCATAAAAACCAAACCCGAAACAACAGCAACAACAAAACCACACTGAAAAAACCAAAGCCCAGCAGTTTTCAAGTCCCCTTGATGGTTTCTTGGCCAACAGTCTTTTTCTAGAAAAAGTGCTGCTCCCAGTTGAACAGTGATACCTTCATTTCGGTCTGTGCTGTTGAGTACTGGCTCTGGTTTATCAGCATTTTAGAAGGCTGATCCATTTGTCAGTATTCCCTGGAGCCAGTACTTGGACAGCACTCATTGTACTTTTAGCCACTTGCTGTATGGAATATTGTTCTGTAGGATGGGAAGAGAGAGGAGTACGACAAGGAAAAATTACGTCCTGGTAATTGTGTTTGTCGTTACCGTTCTGCTTTTCCCATCCTACCTTCTTCAGTCATCTCTTACAAAATCTTTGTCTTTTCTACACGTTTATAAATCTCTTCTAAGTCAGTTGCGTTTTTGGTCTGCGTGATAAGTGACTGGTTCAGCCTGGCTATTTACACCTCCTGTGGTTCAGCATGTTTGCCTGCAAGCTCCCTGATAGGTGGAACTGTAATTTTTGCTGTGTGGAATCTTGTCTTATAGGGGTTTTATAGAAGAAGGAGGTCTACTACAACCATAATAACTGGTATGTAAGTTTCCCTTTTCTTTCATAAAAGGAAAAATGACAGTTTAAATAATCTTTAGTAGTTGAGGTAACTAAAATTCCCCAGAAAAAAAGTATATCTTAGAATAAAAAGTTCAGCTAAAGGACTAAAGTCAAATAATACTTGAAGTTTGTAAAAATCTGGAAAAAAAATTTAACCAACCTTTCTGTTGCCATGCAATGTATATAATGTCATACTTCCAAGTGAGGATTTTTGCCTTTTCCACCCTGGCTCAGACACAGGTATTTCATCGTCGTGTTCTTAAATGCGTTCAAAAAAAGATAAAGAAGTTGAAATGGTTCTTTCTTCTCTGTCGTCTTTCCTGAGTTTTCAAAACCCCTTCTGTGTTTCATTTCTTCTGAACAGTTACACAATAAAATTGACCTGGGAGAAACAAAGTCTATTCAGAATGGAACTACGAGTTGTAAGGGTTTTATAACCTCACTTTTTCTTGTTGACTAGTGACAATAAATATTGACAAAATACAGTGTCATGATTAATCAGAAGCTGTAATTTAAATCTGAAATGTATGATTTTCTTTCAATACAATGGGAAGAGAGTTTATGCTACAGACATAATCCATCATCATCCATAATCATTTCACCCTTTCTCATGTGTCCCAAGGCTTAGAATCATTCATGCCAAGAAAACTGGTAAAAGAGATGCTGCGGGGAGTGGGGACGGAGGTGAGGAACCCCATTCCTTGGAGACACCCACACCTGGCCGCAAGCGCCGGCGGAAGGGAGGGGACAGTGACTATGACGATGATGATGATGATGACAGTGATGAACAGGCAGATGAGGATGATGAGGATGAAGAGGACAAAGATGATAAAAAAGGAAAGAAGGCAGAAGTTTGTGAGGATGAGGTGAGGAATTGTCGGTATAGTGAAACTGTATTTGCAAAGAAGCTAAAAGTTGTTTTCCTTCTATTTTTCTGTAATATGGCACTGTTTCCCCAAAATGTTCCCATAAAAAGGAGGGAAGAATAACTTACCTGCAATGTTTTTAAATTTTTATTAGTTTTTATTATTTTGTTAATTCTGCTTTAAAAATCGTCAGGGTTGATGCTGTAACTTTTGTAGCAGAGTTATAATTTGAAGTGGCTCTACAATTTCATGTAGATACTGAAATAAAATCCAAATATAGACTGACCAAAGACTTACCAATGGAGTTTTAAGAGATGCCATTATTTCATGCATGAGAAACACTTAAAATTATTTTGACTATCTAAAAAGCTTCATAGAATCTAAGATTAAATTCTGTAGTGTTGTGTTCATATACAAACTGAGTTACTTCTTGTTTTCAGCAAACGTGAGCTTTCTTCTTTGTCCACATCTGGAGTGGTTTGAAAAGATTCAAGGTGTATCCTCTTTTCAATTATCTTGTTGCTAGTGAAATATATTGCATAAGCACACAATTTGAACCCTTTTTTTCCTCTTTAGTATTTTCCTCTCTTTCTATTACATCTTTTTCCTGTAATAATGATAAGACATAGTAATATGATTTTATCCTGAAATAAATTTGGTGTGACAGTATATTTGGTGATTATAGGATGATGGGGACCAGACAGCAAGTGTTGAAGAACTAGAGAAGCAGATCGAAAAATTGACAAAGGTGAGAGATAATTATTCTTTTTTCTTTGACAAATATTATCACTAGATGTCATGAGTTAGTGTAGTAACCATAATTTTCAAAGCTCCAAATTAATATGAATTGAAATAACTATCTACTCTTGTTTTGTGAAAGTACGAATGATACTCTGATTCATGACACCTGAACTGTGAGTTCAGTCTGGTGGCACTAAGGGGAGGTCACTCAAAAGGCGGTTAATAGTAATAGTTGATAATATATTTGCACTTCAGAAAATAAAAAGTAGTGTAATTTTTATCCAGATCTACTTCATATATTCGTGTTTGTTGATCTTAGAAAGTGATGACAAGTTTTGTATGAGAAGCAATGGCTTCAGTCGTACAATGGATTGTGGATCTCATGCCCTCCTTTCCATGCTGATTTCTGCAACTGTGCTCCAAGCCTCTACAGGGCTGTCTAGCTTCACATTTTGAAAGAAGCAGCAATAGAATAAGAAGAGAAGTGTAAATGAGAAAGATGTAATGCTGTAACTAGGGGTACTCATGGCCCGTGTTTTTATTGTTCCTCTTAGAAAATTTGTCATTTAAGACTTTATTTGTTGGGTTCACTCATGTTCCATATTGCAATAAATTAGCAGTCCAGGATGCCACCTGACTCCCAGCAGTGTCAATATAGCAGAGCAAGAACTGAATAAACAAACTGAAGTTCGTGTTGGCCCCCTCAAAGAACTGTGTTATGTTCAAAGACAGAGTTTATTTTTGTGTATTGTTGCCATTCTTTTATTAACAGTTAAAATACCTTACTAGTATCCCATCAGCAGTTGCCCTATCATCTTTCTTCAGGTCTCTGTTTACCATTTGCTGATGCTGTGTAATTGTCAGGATTTCAGCTGTTCTCATGCAGTGAAATCTTTTTTGATCCACTGCTTTTTGAGAGTCAGGAATAAAAAGACAAGGTGCACCATTGTAGTGTGTTTTTAGAGGAAAACTGATAAACCTAGGCTGAGCCAGGGAGTGCTTTAATTGTTGTTTTTTTTTATAAAGGAGGCTTTGCAAGTAAAATCAAGGCAGTGATTATGAGTAGACTATCACAACACACAGACACACCACTATCTCGAATATCTGAGAGGACCTCCTCACCTGACCCTTTTCTGTTTAGTCTGGCTGCCAGATGTTTTCTGTAATAGAGTTTTTTTCCCCCACTGATTTATAATCCTCTCCTTTTTTAAATAGCAACAAAGCCAGTACAGAAAGAAGTTATTTGAAGCTTCACACTGTTTGCGTTCAATGATGTTTGGTCAGGACCGTTACAGGCGCCGGTACTGGATCCTGCCCCAGTGTGGTGGTATTTTTGTAGAAGGCATGGAAAGTGGTGAAGGTAAGAGCCATAAAGGAGTGGTGGCACACAGACACACGCACGAAGCCAAGACGTGCTGCGCATCTGTGGGGGCACTGGCTTTGTGCAGCAAGGTCTTCACCCTCAGCCAGATGCCCTCGGGCTGCTGTCAATAGAGCTCTCCACTCGTGTGGTTCTCTGGTACCTCTTTCTGTGATGAATGATCAGGTAATACCTTTCAAAACGAGGATTGGTATTTTGAAAGTTTTCAGTTGTTATCCTTCTACATGTTACGCTTTTACCTACCTGTGAAGTTTTTTGACTCTTTCTGAACTATGTCACCTTTTCCCTATGGCAATGACCTTCTGTGTATGAAAATTAGGAGGACCATAGAAAGCAGAAAAAAATTTTCATCCTCGAATTTTCTGCAAATCCAGACTGTTTGGTGCATGAGATATGATAGATGTCGGCAAAAATATGACAATTACTTTCACGCAGTAAAGTACCTCGTTTTCTAATCAACCACATGAATTAGTGTCTGTATTCTGCCAACTGATTTTTCTTTAACCAGCAATTGCTGAAATAATTTTGCTAAACCTCAAATGTAATTTTGGGGTTGTGACAGTTGTACATTAACTGTGGTTGAATTCTTCACACACTTTTAATTGGATAGATGCAGAAATTATTTATTAATCTGACTTTTTTGTTGGTATTAGAATTTTTAAACAAATCTTCATTTTGGTCACAGAAAAAACCTTTCCAATTTTCACATAGATGAAACAAAGCCTCATTTCTCTCACATTTTTTCCCTCAAAAAATAACAAGAAAAAGATCTGATGCACATCATAATTGCATGATCTCATGAGAATTGCATCATTCTAGAGAGCTGTTTAATTAACTCTTGCAGAATGGTGTAGTAGGGAATTTGACCCTAATTTGAGGTCCAAAAATAAGCCATAGAATGTCCCCTAAATGTAATCTTGGTCATCAAGTTAGCTTTCTAAAATGGGTAGTGTAAAAAGTACTTTCCTCTCTGTCTCCTGCTCTGCATTGACTTATGGTCTATGTTAGGAATAGTTTTGCACGAGTAGCTTCATACAGAATGTGCTGCTTGCTTTTCTTTGGTTTGCTGTATTTCATTATATTTTAACCAGATGAATTCCCCAAACCATTTGGAAATTGTACACAAAGAAAATAATTTACATCCAGTTACCTGTCTTAAAACAGTAAAAAATCCTGCACAAAAAAACTCACACAAAAGTTTTAGCCAAGAGCTGTAGGGCAAACCTCTGTTTTTTAATGTTGTCTTAATGAAAGTTTATCATCTCCCTGAAAAGGAAAACAGATGTGTTCTTAAATTCTCACCTACCTCCTCTTCCCCTCAGCTCTTAGTTTGCTGTCTTTATGTAAATTCTACAGCTTATGTGTTTATAATTCCCTAACCCTAAACTTTGGAAATAGGAGACATAAGGTTTTGAGTGATCTGTCCATTTAAACAATATTTCTCCATTGCTTTTGTGTATCCATTTTCATGCTTATGCTGATAATTAAATTGTTTATATTTTGATACAGACCATGACTGTGAACACATTTTGAAGTTTAAATAGGAGGAGATGTACTTTCCTTTGTAGAAATTACAGTTCCTCAGGCGCGAGTAAATATTTGTAGATGTGCCTGCCATGAACTGTAAGCCATGTGTTTATTTGTGACTGCAGTATCTGATGAACTTAAAATAAGGAGCTGAATTTTCTACATTCTTCCCCTTATGCTAACAGTTCTCTATTTAAAAGCATTTTATACTTTTAAAGACTTTGTGTCTTGAGTTGGCAGTCAGTATAAAGGTAGAAGAAAAATGGTTAAGAAAGACTAGTGGTGCAAAGAAGAGGAAAAAAAAGGCTTTTCCTTTTGTAAAAGGTAGATCATCAGATCTTTTGCACCTCCTATGTTTGAAGAAACTTGGTTTTTTTAATCAGCTTCTGCTTGCTGTACTTTAAATTGCTTAGATATTAGCTGTCTGCTTAGTTGTTCCAATCATGCTGGGTGGCTCTTGAAAGAGCATTAAACTTCACAGACTGTTGATATTGTTGCACGAAGTTGTTAATGATTTGTATTGAAAGAAATAAAATGTTTAATGTTATTTCAGTGTTAGGGGAATATTTGATTTTTTATCAGGAATTTTGGTTCTCCCTTTTGTAGCTGGCTGTGTGTTTAATGAAACGATCAGTTGCAAAAATAAACTAGGGCTGTAAACATTGCCCTCCCTTGATATCACCAGAGGGACTTCTTGATGAGGCATGCAGAGTCCTGAAAAAAAAAGCTAGCAAAAACTTCTCCCTTTCAGAGACTTGACACTGGCGAGCTGCTTCAGATATGTCAATCCAATAGTGTGTTAGCCATGTTAAGGTGATTTTTCCTAGAGGTGTTTAGTAGCGTTTAAATCTGTCTGCCTAGAAATTTGTTTCCTTCTGCAAAGTGTGCTTTAAAGTGAGAAGGGATTTCATTAACAACATCAACAACAGCGAAGACATGGGAATCTACCATGTGTTGAGCCAAAAACGAAGTAATTTTTAATTCAAACTATCATTATAAAAACTACATAAAATAGTTGATCTGTTACAGGTAACCTGTGCTTCTTATACCTTTCTAGGTCGAGAAGAAATGGCAAAAGAAAAAGAGAAGTTAAAAAAGGAAGAAAGTATGCATATCAAAGAAGAGGAATTTGACACAGAAGAAAAATTACATTGCTTAGCTACAACTCACTGTGAGCAAAAGGAAAATCTGAAAGAAAAGGACAGCACTAACCTGTTTTTACAAAAGCCTGGGTCATTTTCAAAATTAAGCAAACTGTTAGAGGTAGCAAAAATGCCACCTGAGTCTGAAAGTATGTCCGCAAAACCTAATGGCAGTGCAGCAAATGGCTGCACATTATCTTACCCAAGTAACTCAAAAAGCTCTCTCTGCAGTCTGCAACCACCTGCATCACAAAGCTCCATTGAGAAGTCTGACTCTAATAATCTTTTCAGTCCTAATGCCAGTGGGACAGGAAAGTTTTACAGTTCTCCACTAATTCCAAATGATCAGTTATTAAAGACTCTTACGGAGAAGAGCAGGCAGTGGTTCAGCCTATTACCACGGGTGCCCTGTGATGACACCTCGGTGACCCACGTGGACACACCAGCTACTACAGCTCCACTCACTCCTCAGTCTCATCCACCATCAAAGTCACCATCACCTGTTCCATCTCCTCTTCTGGGCTCAACCTCTGCACAGAGTCCCATGGGATTAAGTCCTTTTGCATTGTCACCGCTGCAGGTAAATAAATTAATTTTTGAATAGCTTGAATTTGCACAGCTTATTTGGGCAGGATGCCTGTTTATACAAATTATTTCACAGACCTGCAGTCATTATATCTGCATTTCTTTTTTTTTTTTTTCCTGCTTCTAATGTTAGTAACTAAATACAGAAGTTTTATAATACTAGATTATGAGGTTTCAAGTAAGCCAATGTATGATATTTTGTACATGTGTTTCAGTAATTAATTTGGCTTTTAGTGTGTTGGCTACTGGTATTAAATGAAAAGCAGGTAAATACAAACTGGTTTTTGGAAGTGTAACACACGAAACCCTACCTTTAGAAGCTACTGTTTTTTAGCGTTAACTGGGCCCTAATAAGAAGTATTACATGTCAGTGTTATATTAGTTTTTCTGAAACTAATTGAAGTACTGAGTAAAGGCTTTCTTTGTGTTCTGATTATTGTTTGACAAATAGCATCCTAATCATAATTCAGATTTCTTGGTTGTAGTAATGGTAGTTGTGCTCTGTAGCAGATGAAGACAGGACTACCTATAATGGGACTTCAGTTTTGTGGATGGCCTACAGGAGTTCTTACTTCAAATGTTCCATTTCCATCTCCTTTACCTGCTCTTGGATCAGGGCTGGGGTTATCAGAAGTCAATGGTAACTCATACTTGGCATCTAGTGCTCCTGCAAGTAAAAGTGAATCACCAGCACTACAAGCTGAAAAAACAGCTTCTGCCCCTTCTACAGCAGCTGAAGTAGCCAAGCCTGTAGATTATCCTAACCCAAAGCCTATACCAGAAGGTAAGTGTAATGCAATGCAAAGACGAGCATTTCTGCAGTGCCTCTATCATGTTACAATTTTTTTTAATAATTTGCCTATTGATGTTTTTAATGATTGCCTAATCTGTTCATG
>VZUA01073780.1:6924-18759 GCA_013401035.1 Horornis vulcanius | reverse complement strand
CCCAGGCAATCTAATTAAAATGCATGGAGCTGATTGTTCAAGTTTCCAGAAATGTAATGAATTTTCATTTCAGAAATCAACTAGATTTCGGTGTAGTACTTATGTATTGACAGTAAGATGACAGAAAGGCACATTATTTTGTAAATCATCTTAATTTCTTTTATCATATTGGTAGAAGGAAGTACAAGCAATGAAATGAAGACGCACATTTAAAATTTTTTAGGAGCTAGGATCATTTTGTCAGAAAATGCTGCAATTAAGGTATGGTAAAAAAGAGACTGAGGGACTGAAAATAGGGGAAAACTCATTAGTTCAATTCTCACATGTTCAGACTTCAGCATTTTCTGCAACAGATGAATATTCTCCAGGTCCCAGCCACAATTTTCTTTTAAGTTCATAAGATTCAATTCACTGCCACAGAGCAACAGCCTCAAGACACATAAGATGGGAGAAAGAACTAACATGAAGAAAACTGAACTCAACAAACAGCGAGCAAATCAAGATTGCTCTATCCAAGCATCTCCAAATCATGGGGCAAGTAGCAGGGCAGCAATCCCAGAGCCAGCTTACTGTGGGGGTCGTATGGGCTTAACTCCTGATTGAGGAAAACCAAGAGGAAAACGAACCCTTCAGAATCAGAAACTTTATCCCTCTGATGTTTAAAAGACCTTGTATTTGACAGGACAGCTTTGAAGATAAAGACCGAAGCACTCTCCAGCTACAGGCTGTTCAGCACCCCACGCTGCTGCCTGCAATGCACTTCACTTCAGTTTCGCACAGTTCACTCGTGGTAGAAAGGAGACAGGGGAGACATTTTTGAGCATATTGTGCTGTATTTTTGATGCCACTGTATCTGGCCCAGGCTCTCTTTACAGAGACAGGAAGAGCTGAGCTCTGTTCTGCACATTTCCATCATCCCTCTTTCCCACCCCATGCTGGCCAGTTGCTCTTGGACAGCCGAGGTGTAAATTTGTGAGGTAAAACATGCACTGCCATCCCTGGCTGCAGGGCGGGGAAGCTCTGAGCCAAGAGGTTGGCACTGGAGATGAGCGAGGATGAGAAGGGACTGCTCCCTTTTCCTTAACGTGCAATATTATTGTTTTTGGCGGGGGCGGGGGTGTTGGAGGATTTTATTCCAGGGATGAAGATTAAAGAAGACTTAGACAGAGCAAGATATACTCTGTTAAGACCTTGTTTTGAATTTTTTCCCCCCTATGTATTAGGGAAGGGGCGGGGGGAGGGTGGCAAGGAGAGAAGAGAGGATGAAACAGAGAATGCAATTCCTACCATCACAAAATCTGCGAAAGAGTGCTTTGTTCTTCCTAAACTTTTAAGCCTTCCTCTTCTATTACTGTTTCTCTTACAACTGCTTTAAAACACTTTTTGAGCTATTCAGAAGAAAGTCAGCATTGAAAGAAGTACTTATTAGGATTTAGTTGCAATTTTTGAGGATTTTTTCCTACCTCATTTAGAGCTTTATTAGTGTACACTTCTTGAATTTTATGAATTTTAAGAATTTTAGTGGCAATGCAAATTTTTTTTTTGCTAAGGAACTTCCTTATAGCTTTAAAAGAGACCTAATACTGTATTTTAACAAATGTCTGCAAAAAAAGAAAATTGAAAAATAATTCCTGTCCTATGGGTGTAGCAGGAAAAATCACTGAGGCCAGTTTTTTATTAGCAGAAAATAAATAAAGAGAAGGAGGAGGTGGAGTGAGCATCTTGTAAGGCCTCCTTTCTTTGTTCCTGATTATACTGATTAGATCAACTCATTACATTAAAATAAGTAGCTCTTCCTAAGAGTACCAAATCAAATAAACAGATAAATCTGGGTTCCTTTAGCAAGGCAGCATACCAACTTATTTGCAAATGTTTCTGGTTATCTCAATCCCCCTTCTAATATTAGTTTTCAATATTTAATAAATAAATAGATGGTAGGTAAAGACTGAGCAAGAGGGGGAGATAGAGAAGAAATGATGCTAATGACCAAATCAACCTGTAAAAAGCAGCCCTGCTCTGACTGGAGCCCCCGTCATCAGCTGAGTGTCATGTAGGAGAGCCCGAGGAGCCGGGGGAGGCTGTGAGGGCTTGGTGAGCTGGAGACTGGCAGCACCATTGGTTTGAAAGGGCCGTGATTGATTTGTCACCAGAGGCCCATTTGACTGGGCGAAAAGCCCTTCTGATCTCAATCCCTCTCTGCCTCCTTTCCTCTGCTGTCCTCTCTCCCTTCTCCGCCTTGGGAGGCTGGCACAGCAGCTGGGCAAGGGGGCTGCAGTTGGGGCTGACACACAGCAAAAGGGTTGAAGGTCACGGCTGCTGAAACTCTGTAAGGACTGACAGGGGACATCCAGCTCATCCTACTTCTCACTTTCTGTCTTGCCTTTAGAACTCCAGAGGTTTGCAAAGCCCCCAGTACACATCCACACAAATACACCAGCACTCCATTCCCCAAGCAGAGACACAACCAAAGCCTCTCTCTGCCTCTCTCCTTCCCTCTGCCTCTGTCTCTCTCGCACACACTCACACACACACTCACGCACACACACACGCGCTCTGTCTCCCCACCCCTTCCACCTTCCTGTTATCTGTGGCTGGCAGAAACCTCTAGATCTACAAATATTAATTACAAAGGACAACGAAAGGTAAGAAGGCGTCAATTATCCAAAGGTGTCGTGATGTTATTTCAAGTCAATTGCAAATGTGTGAGGGGGAAGATTTCGCCCCAGTGATTCCTGTCTGCTTGGCTGATGGGGACCGGAGCTGATTCCCTCCCAGAACTGCTGCAGCTATGCCTTAAACCACACACTTTCCAGCAGGAGCCATCAGCATGGGCCTTTCTGAATTCTCTTTTTATTTCATTCATTAAGGGCATTAGGCAAGTTGGAATTTGTATGAAAAGGATCCTATGGGAATACTGTCTCCAGGGTAGGTATTTTCATGACTTTCCACATCCTGGGGCTCTCTCTGTATCTCTTTCTCTTTCTCTTCTGTTAGATGGAGCTTTAAAGGAGGCTGCCCTCATCTTCCACCTAATCTGGGGAAAGGAAGTATTTTGAGCTGCTTATATTGAGTGACAAAATATTTTATTTATTTTATGAAATGGAAGCTACTAAGAAATTGAGAGACGTTTCCTGCTTGATTTTGTTAATGGGCTTTGTTATTATCATTATTATTCCTATTCCTGTTTTCAGGTTTTTCTCACACAGGAGTTTCAAATGACAATTGCCTTCATTATCCAAAAAGAAAGAGATAGCAGACTGGACACAGCAAAATAATATTAATCAAACAAAGGCAGAGTTTAAATTAAAAGGTCTGTTGTGTTCTCATAAAAGCAGGACAATCTCAATACTCTAGCTCATTTTACTTGGCAAAAGAATGTGGCATCAGTTTTTTAACTTTAAAATAGTTTAATGAACACGAATAGAGAAATAATTTTTCTGTGTATTTAGCAGTCTATAAAGAAGAGAGAATGCTTTAACTTTGATCGCCACAATTAGTTCCCTGGGTATCTAGAGGGGAACAGGGCAGCCCTGGGAGCCTCAGTTCTTTAGATACAAAAGCATTTAGATCGCTTTAGAGCAGTTAATCCTGAGACTGGCTAGGGTCCCTTTTGTTTTCTAACTCCATTGTGGGTTTTGTTCAGTTTTTTCTATTCGCATGATTGACTGCCCAATGGATGCTAATTATCCAAATGTCGCTTCTGTCCTTTGAGTGACTTTCTATGTATTATGGGCAACTGTCATGCATTCTGTCATTCTATATCATATTACATGTATTATCATATGAAAATGGTACTCTGCATAAAGGAAGGTGTCTGAACCAGCAGATGCTGCAGATATTTAGAGGACTTGCCTAATTTGAATGGATTTTCTATAGAAAAATTGGTCAGAAAGCATATAGGGGAGAGTCAGAAATTGAAAGTTTATCAGGTAATTATTTTTGTCCTTTCGCTGTTTACATGATAATGTACAAGGCATTAACTGTCTCTGCTTCTGAAATCTGCAGCCACCTTCCTCCTCCCGAACCAGGCAACCCGTCTGTATTTTTTAGTGTATGACAGCTTAAGCTAATTAAACTGATATCTGTCTAAAATAATAAGCCCAGAAAGTTAGAATAAACATTATGATTATAAGCAGAAAAGGCAGCTGTACAAATGTAGCATCAGTGTTAAATTTTAATGATAAACTAAAATTCCTGTATGAAAAACATTGGATGTGGAAATATGAACAATAATAAAGTTCTGCAAAGAAATTTTTCACTGTAAATTTTTTTTTGCTTAGATCTTTATCTCTTTCCATGATATTAATAAGGCTGAGACCTAACACAGCTGCGAACATGAATATTTTTTTTATTTTATACATATGTGAACATATATTTAAAAGGACATCAAGGGAAAGATTTTTACTGCAATTTTTCCGCTAAAATAAACTTAAGACACCTCAGTGTAATGTGCATGCCAACACTTAACAGGAATGCAAGATTTATAACGATAGGGCTTTTTAGATTTGCACTCTGGGGTCCATTGAATCCATAGGCACATCCAGAGTTCCCTCTCCTAAAATGTTAGGATAGTGTTTTATATTTGCCATTCATATGAAATACTGTGGATATATAAGGCTGAAAATCATGATCTCGAGTTTCATCAAATATATGTGCAATAAGTTTCCATTAATGGTAAAGCTAAATCATGGGAAATGTGTGCTTTAGGAAATAACACAAAGATGCCATAGAAAGCCTTGCTCTGCTGCATCAAGGTGCTTTGAAATTTTACATGATCAAATATACATGATCAAGCTGTGCTTGTTAGGGTACGAGGGGCTCCAAATGGTCAATGGCTATTGATCAGGCTGTTAAGTATTTGTTCACGATTCTTTATATCCCAAAAGGTTCAGGGAAATGAACAGTGAAAAATTGCATCAGAGTCCACCTTTGTTTGAGATTGATGTATCAAAACAGAGTATTCATTTGCCAAATCTGTTGGAAAAAAATGTGTAGTAAATTATGACATAAAGGCTCCAAGCACAGAGCATTTCCCTTTTTAAAATTATCTTTGTAAAATTTTAAGTGCTAATTAAAAATGTAAAGAACAGAGTCTTTGTAGAACATGAATAGTGAATTATTGATAAGAGCAGATTTACACAGCAAAAACAGAGATACAATCATAGCTTATCAGTTCACCTTTACATTTTACTTTAGATTTTGCTCGTGCCAAAATTTTCTTAACTGAAGTTGCAATAACAATGATGAGGGAGAATCCATAAGGTGAAAATGGAAATTTCTGTTACTCTTAATCTTGCTGGGATCAGTAAGTTACTATCTTTTAGTAATTGAATACATATTACTCCTCACAAAGAGTTCAAATTAAATGTGGTGGGTTTTTTAAATTATGATGTCATTTGGCAAACATCTCAAAATATTTGAATAATAATTCTTCCTTCTTTCTTGAGATTTCTACAGTATGCATTTCTACAAGTTCATCATATATTGTTTATTTTTAAAATTATCTGTAAAGTTGGTTCCATAATTCAAAGTATTACACGTGGTGAAAGAGAATGCTAATGTGTAATTCCTGCAAAATCATGCAAGACATGCTATATTTGATTTCCTAATACTATCCATTACATAAATTCATAAGATCTTTCCTGAACACAGAAAGCTCTGAAGAGAAACTTACTGCACACTAAAGAAAACTACTGAACACAAAGAATTATTTCTGCTGATATTTGCCTCTAAGAAATTATAACATATGTCTGTGTCTGAAGCTGCAAATAGATAGATGGTTACACACACATATGTTCATCCACACACACAGAGCCTCATACTGTGATATATCTTATACATATTTATATAAACAAATTTACATACTGCATCTTTGGAAATCTTAAAACCAGCAATACGTATTTTGTGCCTCATCTTCAGGTGGTAATTCCCTTAAAATTACTTAATATTTTCCAAATGAGAATTACGTTGAAAAGAATCAGCCATGCTTATATAAAAAGTTTGCAAAGTATAAAATGGGCAAAATGTCCCGGATTGGTGGGAAATGCCCTCTCACCTTCTGGTGTCTGACCTGCCACTTAATTAATCTGCTCTTGTCTGGGAGCGGGCAGCGTGAGTGAGAGGCAGCACAGCAGCAGAGCCTCCAGCACTTGCAAAGTTCACAGTACATTCAGCTTTTAGAGAAAATCGTCTTACTCAAGTACATTTATAAGATTTCATTGCCACTGTTTCAATTTGCGTCTTATCTGACTTCTTCCCGGTGCCGGTATTTGCACACAGGGTGCCCCGCGTGTCCCTGTCCGCGGCAGCCGCGTCTGTCCCCGCGCCCCAGCTGCGCCGGGTTTGTCTCTGTCCATACCTGCTCCTGGGCTGGGAAATGCTGCTGCAGAGCCAGGCGGTGGCATTCAGGTAGTCCAGAGAGGGGTTTGGAGTGACAAAATATTGACTGGATTTGGTATTCACTTATGAAGGATGACGTTAGTGCCACAAAAATCCCTGTGATGTACAGGGAATAGTTAATTAATTAAAGGACCTGCTAATTGCTACTTGAGGTACTGTGCAGTGCTGATGAAGAGTGCTTGGTGCAAGGTTAGGTTCTCAGTTTTGAGTGAACATTTTCATTTAAAAGATTTCTTTAAAGTACATCCTAATTTTTTTAATGTTTTTTCAGGTTACTGTATCTAGTTCAGACTCAAGTGTTCAATTGAGCTTCAATTAATTATAATATATAGTCAGGGTTCTTTAGCTGGGATAGATTGATGGAGAAGCTTTGTTTCATTTGGTGCAGGTGGCACTGTTTAATAAGCACAGGAGAGAGTGAATAATGTAGTGTTTGCAAAGAGAAATAAATGCAAAATAGTGAGGTGCAATTAGATCAGCTCAGAGAAATAAAGGATAAATATTAAATGGTCAGGTATCTCGCAAATATCAAATAAAATAGCAATGAGTATCCAGTTGAAAACTGCCATTTTAATTTATGACTATCTAAAAGCACTGCTTTAAAATAAATCTAGTGAGCAAGTCTTCTGCCTTCATTAGGCAGGCACATTTCAATATCTGGAAAATACCAGGGTGCTAATTTTTAAATTCTACACATTATTTTTCTTCTTCTGAAGTATAAATAGATTCTAAATTTAAAATACAAGCACAACGACTTCAAAAATAAATTTCTAAATTGTATTATAAAATGCCTTAACCTTTGGCATTCTTTTCTGTAATTGGAGCTATGTTATATTGGGGAAAAAAATACCCCATGGAAAATTAATCTGGGAAAACTTGTAAATCATTATCTGTAATGTATTAGCCAATGAGGGGCTTCTTAGCTCTCACTAAAGGTGAAATAAAGTTGCAGAAGATTATTGAAAAGAACAACAAAATTGTAGATTAAAAAAGTAAAAAAAAACATGGAAATTAAAATCCTCTAATGGCATACAAAACCCCAAACCAAATATATACTCCTGAAAATAACAAACTAGAAGAAGAGAAGAAATATTATTTGACTTTAAAAAGAAACAAAAAGGGATCTGGGTATCTGGTAGCTAAGAGGATAGTCCTGTAAGCTACTTAACAAAAGAATGTAAATGTATTATGCATTTCAGCAACACTTCTGCATCTAAGAATTTCAGCTGTAGACAGATTTTCCACAGACGATTCCCCCCTACTGCTAACCTTTTAAATATACCTATAAAATACAAAATGTTCCCAATCACCTCCAATAAAAGAAGCTTCCTTACATTAAATGCATTGAATATTTGTGTTAGAAATCTGAAGTGCTTTCTGATGTGGTTAAAATCACAAAGAAATGCGGTTGTAGAACAGAAAGGAATGTATTGAGCACATCACTCTGAATATTTGCAGATGGTTACAGAGCTGGAGAAGTTTACTTATAAAGTATGGAATCAATCATATTCTTAGGCTCTGAATATTCAAAGGAGGCAATACTACTGGAGTCTTTTCCCTACAAACCTTGTTTTTGTTATGTAGCCGTGTTTACCAAATCCCTGCTACACCCAATCGGGGCAGGCTCCCAAACCTCGCGGATTGGTGGATGCTGAACCTGTAAAATGTTTATGAGGGAGTGTTTGCCTGGCGCTGCAGCCCGCGGTGCCCCGCTGCCAGCATGGAGCTGCCGGGGCTGCTGCACACGCTGCGGCTGCAGGGACGCCACGGGGGAGCTGGGCAGCCACAGGGAACTCTCGTCTCAACTCTTACGTGTGTTTGGGAAAAACAGTCTGCACCCAAGAAAATAACCTTCCCCGGGTCGTTAAAATAACAAAAATCTGTTCCATTTACATTAAAAACATCTTCCTACAAAGGACTTTGTTACAATTATTTGAGCTCTAACTCTAGAGCAATAAGTCTGCAGTAAACAGATTAAAAAAAATTAATAAGAAGCAGCTACACTCCTAGGTGCAAAAATGAGATGTTTTTGCAATCTTTGCCGTGTTCATGCATGAATTTACTAAATTTCTAGTAATTACCACTTCATATTTTGTAAAAGTTATTGTATTTACATTATTTATTAGAGTAGATGCTTGTCAGGCAATCAGATCTAAGCGCGTCACGAAAAATGTACATTCCCCAAAATAAAACTCCAAAGCCATCTTAAATATACAACTACTGACCTTGAGAATCGTGTTTTCTTTACCAATTCACTGTAATAAAAATGAACATTTTGTCATCACTTTGGGAAACTGTGCCAAACACCTTAAAACACATGTCACATGCCAACTTTACTTCATTTTTCTCCTCAGGGAATAGATACATCTGGAATCATAATCACAGATAAAAACCTTGACAAAATTGCACATGAGCCCAGCCCTTCTCTCCAACACCTACCTTTTCATAACATTTAATACAATATTAATATCGGTTACTAAAAAGGCTTCCAACCTTTACATTTCTGACATAACATGTTCAAACCCATATTTCACACTTCTTGTTCTGTTTTAAGTTCAGTGGATTTAACAGGACTCTGGAGAGAAGATCATGTGGTTGAAGATTTCCCTCCCTCTTTGACACCCGTAGAGGCAGTTTTGGAATTGTTTAAATAGCTGTGGCTATATAAACTGAAATATCTGACACATTGGACATCTTATTTCTCTCTCACATCTATAGATACGTGCTTGTTTTTTCCTCTGAAATCAGTTGCTTGTACCAGGGAACAACAATTTCAGCGCAACATCTGGGCAAAACCTCCGGAATATTTCCTTTTAAACTGTATTATTTTTCTTTCCTGCATATGCCTGGTTTACCAGACAAATACAGTTAGCTAGTATATATAATAATAGTATTTGGTCTTTTTTATTTGTGATTGACAGTTTTTCAAATCAAAATAAAACACATTCTTAGTCGATCATCTTCTTGAGAGTGCGCTCCTGTTTTAAGCTCGGTTTGCTTCTGAAGACAGCCAGAGATCTCACTCCATCAGGGGTGAATGGTGGAATTATAGATCCAACAGATCCCATACTCTCTGAAAAAATGTTTGGCTTAATATTTAACAGCTAATTCCTGGACTGATATTTTTACTGCATGCTTTTATCAAACACTCATCAGCTGGTATTGCAAGGGAAAGGAATTGGAAAACTTTGAAAATTTCCATTTATGATTGTGTTTGTAATTAATCCCATGCTGGAAGTACCTCGGGCAGCTCACTGTATGGCTTTGTTCATGTCAGAATGGGGAGAGCAACCTCTTTTTGTTACATATTTAACAGCTTTGAAAGACATTTTTTTAAACAGCAAATGTACTAGACAGCTTTAAAGCAGAGGACATTAAATAGGGGCCAATTATTCATTCAGCAGCTCTACGTGCATCAAAAACATGCATACCACCAAATTTTCCTGAGACAAACCACTTAAATTTCCCATGACTCAGACACCATTTCTGTACTCACTAGATAAGGATAGCAATCATTTACAAAAAGAAACAGATATAACACGTTTCCTACCCTTGAATACTGAAAAAAATCTTTTAAAATATATTCATTTACTATTTGGGGACAGCATTGGTGGCAAGAAATGTCCTGTTTTTAAATGAAACAGTGTTCCTTGTTAAGATAATTTCATTATTCTCTTTCACCTTAAAATGACCCAAGGTGTCTAACTCAGTATATGAGAAGTGCAGAAGGTGATCCATGAATGGAGTAATAATTTGCCCGAACCGTTTCAAGTCAGTCCACGGAGCTGCTGGTCTCTCTGCAGCAACTTGGGGAGAGGAAGAGCTGAGCTGAGCTCCACTTGCTGACAGGAAGCAAACTGGCTCACATTTTAGGAGAACAACATCATTGCCTATAAAAATGAAGAAGAGACAAAATAAATAAAACCAGTTAATGTTGTAGTTAACTTGCAAATCAAGTAAATCTGTTGGTACAGTATTTTAGAAATAAACGATAACAGCATCACACCAAACACACATTTCTGAACATATACGCATTCTGATTTTGATTTAATGGTATCTCAGCGTCAACTATTGCTTCCTTTGCTGGTACACACTTCCTGATGCCTACTGTGAAGGGTGCCCATATTTACAACTGAGTAAGATGATTAATTACACCTTGTCAATCACGGTGCATGAAGACATAACACCACAGCAGACAATGAAGAAGATGCCTGAAGCTACAATTACATTTTAATTCATAGTTTATTGTATGTTCCCATATATTGCAGTCTAATAACCGTAGGGGCATCGAAAACATATGAGATATCAATCACTCTGCCCCCTGGTCTTTCATGTTTATATTATTCCACAGTCTTTAAATTACCATAAGTAGTTACTTATTTTCTAAGCTTTCTTCTCTTCTCTCTTACCTTTTGCTTTCATTTATCTTTTATTCTTAGTATCTTTATCCAACAGCTATAAGTATTTGATGGAAGTTTGTAGCTCACTTAAAATCTGTAACAGACAACCTGAAACCCAGCAATTAGCAAAGACAGCTTAGACTTGTGTTCCTTTGTTGAAGGAGGCGTTGAATCTTTTGTTCTGATTTAGTCACGGTAGCTGGGTGGAAGCTGGTACCTCATTATGTGGTTGGTCTGTTTGTCTGGTAGGTAGCAGATGGTACTGGAGATGACGTTACCAAGAGAGGCAGGGTAGAGAAACTCAAGACCTGTGATTTGTTCACCTGTCACCTATAACAAAATACAGGTTAAAAGACTTTATTATTAGCTGCACCATGTTTTAAATGAAAAAACTCTGGTTTCAAATGAGCCTGTGTTTCATTCTGAAGACGATTTTGCTCCAGCAATTTTTCTGTGGCTCATTATTTGAAAGTATCCTTGATTTTATTCTGAACAATGTAAATGTCATTCATGTGTCAGTGTGTACATTAGCAGCTTTATGTTTACATTCTGTTACTCTCCTTGTGTTTTGGTAGCTAGGGTTGGATGTCTTCTTGTGTTTGTATATCCATTAGAAGAAAATCAGAGATACCCTGTGAACTGGAGGCCATGCCATAATTTTTCAGCGTGCTCTTGGTATTATTGGTTCCGTCCACTAAGGCAATTCTATAGCATAAAATACTGTATTTTAATTCTGTCAAATACCTAAAATCTTTTTGATAATTAGCAATGTCAGAGTGTACAAATCCATGACCTTTCTTAACTACAAAAAGTACGTAATCAATTCAGTGATAGGGAATTAATCTGGTATTAGAAGGTCTGAGGCTAGTACGGTACACGGCTGTGAGTAAGGATATCTGCAGCATTGCTTGAGCAAAGGTGAGCCAGTGCTGTCCCACCACAGGCTCCTGGTGCTGTCCCACCACGGGCTCCTGGTGCTGTCCCACCACGGGCTCCTGGTGCTGTCCCACCACGGGCTCCTGGTGCTGTCCCACCA
>VZUA01073764.1:0-11623 GCA_013401035.1 Horornis vulcanius | reverse complement strand
TTTTTTTTTTTTTTTAATTAGTAAAAATGCCATGAATTGTTAACTTTCCCCAGCATCTCCGCACAGTTCTTTTGGTTCAACCCAGAAGTATGGTTTGTCCTGTACACACAAAGCCCGCAGCAAATCTGCTGAGGTAGATACACAGCTCGGGTAAAATAACCATAGGGAAAAAGAGAATGTTTCACCTGGATCAGGCTGTGGATGCAGCACGTGCAGGGCTCCACAAGAGCTGTGCTGCTCCAGCGGGCGGAGGGGAGAAGGAAGGTGAAGCAAAGGGTCCCTAAGAGCTGCGTTAGTACCGGAGGAGATGTGGCGGAGGGAGGGAAAGGAGGGAAGACAGCAGCACCGGCCCGGCAATGGCCTCCGCCCCTCAGGGCCCGGGCGGGGCAGGTCATGGTCGCCGTGGTGACCGCATAGCCCCGCCCCACCCCCGGCGCCGCCCAATCAGCGCCTCCGTTTCCTCACGGCCCCGCACGCGAGGCTCCATCTCATTGGCCCACGTGGCAGCCCCCGCCCCCGCCCTGATCGCGGCCAATCAGCCGCAGCCACCGCGGCCCTGCGGCGGGGCCGGGCCCTATAAAATTCTCCCGGGGGAGAGGTTTTGCAATCGCCGCCCGCCTCGCGCCCGCCATGGAGGAGCCGCTGTCGCTGCTGGTCCGGAGCCCCGCGCAGCGGCACCGCGACCTCCGGCTCAGTGCCGAGCCTGCCTGGACCGTGCGCCGGCTCAAGACCG
Source organism: Horornis vulcanius (assembly GCA_013401035.1). Lineage (NCBI taxonomy): Eukaryota > Metazoa > Chordata > Aves > Passeriformes > Scotocercidae > Horornis > Horornis vulcanius. The sequence continues at coordinate 10,890 of VZUA01073764.1, read as the reverse complement.
AGCTCCGCCGGCTCCTGCCTGACGCTCCGGTGAGTGCTCGGTCCCCTCTTCCCGCAGCCCCGCCGGGCGGGTCCCTGCGCGCAGCCTCGCCGAGTGGGTGGGTGGGTGGTGGGGGCTGGCTCCCCGCGGGGCAGCTGCCGTGGGCCCCTCGTGGGGCTCCGGTTCCGGTACCTGCCCCCCGGGGTGTCCCGGTCCCGGTTGCGTCAGCCGCGCTTGGGGCGCGCTGGGGCTATTTTGGGGCTCGTTTGTGGCCCGGCCGCGGTTAAACATTAACCGGCCTCCCGGGACGGCGCGTCCTGCAGGTGTGTGGGGACGTCAGAGCCCGCTGGCACCGGGGAGCAGCGCCCGGGCACCGCACCCAGCCGGGCCGCGAGCGGCCGAGGCCCTTCCTGGGGCTCTGAGGGCGCGTTCCCGTTGAACGGGAAGGCACAGCGCGGGATGGGCTTGTGGGGCTGAATGCAGAAGTGAGAGTTTCCCCCGAGCCGCAGGACACGAGAGCTGACGCGTGAGTGCCGCTGGAGCAGCTGCGCTCCGTGTCCCGCTGCTCCCACGGGCAGTGCTCCCGCAGGAGGGTGTGTGGCCTTCATAGAATCAATAAATGTGGGAAAGAACTCCAAGATCATCAAGTTCAACCTTCGACCAAATGTCATTATCCCTCCTAAACAACACTGTGAAATGCCGTGTCCACACTCATTTTTTTGAAGAGTTCCAGGGATAGTGACTCCATTTCCCAGGGTAGCCCATTTCAACGCTTAGTCATTTCCTTCAGTGGATAAACTTTTCATAATATCCACCTGCCCTGCAAACTTAAAGGCTGTTTCCCCTTGTTCTGTCAGTAGTTGCCTGGGAAAAGGCCTGATTCCCATGCTTTCCCTGGGAATGTGGTGATTACCCAGAAACAGGTTCCATGTGCTTCCACCAGCTGCTGGGTCCCACTGCATGGGGTGTAACAGATTTACTTGACAACACCTCTGGTGTTGATCAGATTAGATGGAACTCCAAATTTCTGGTTTTAAGAAATACAAATGGTTTTTTTTGGGACTGTAAAAGATACAGCATGTAACCAGATTATTTGCCCAAGGGACTTTAGATTCTTATGCAGGTTTGCACCTTGATAATATCCCACTTGGGCATTCAGTTGCTCTCATAACTTCAGCTGAATTTAGATGTGCACAATTCCCTCTTCACTTTAGTATGTGGAATGCTCCAGGCTCTGTGTCTCTCTCCACTAGCTGTAAGCTGTGTTGGTTAATGCTTGGCAGAGCAAGTAATCCTAGTCTTTGTTTTCTTTCTTCAAAGCCTGAAGAGGACCAAAAGCTGATTTATTCTGGGAAGCTGCTGCTTGATCACCACTGTCTGGGAGAATTGTTGCCAAAGGTATAAAAAAGTATCTTTTATGATGTGCTGAAATATATCCAGAGAAGGGTTTTTTTTTTAACAAATCTTCCATTATTTTTCAGCATGGGGAGCTGCATGCTCTTCATTTGGTGTACAATTTCAAGATTCCTGCAAATATGCAAGAAACCAAAGAGGTAACTAGACTTAACTCTGAATTTTGGGCTTGTAACAGAAAACAGGAAGTGTTGGATGACCATTTTAAAGTTCCCTGTTACTGCAGGTTTTCCCTATTAGTGCAGCAGCAGTATTACTTTGTGATAATTTGTTTGGGAATGTGAGAATGTATTTGGATTAAGCTGAGTAAAAAATTGCCTCTACAGTTAAGCAGTAAAGATTCTCATGGCATCTGTTAAGAAAGATCTGTTGTGATGTGCTGTTCAGGGGAGAAATGCCATCTGGTGGATTCAGTTTTATTAAATAGACTATGACTTGCTATGTCTCAGGCACGCTTGGACAGATTGAGCTTGTGGTCAGAAGGGAAGTGGTTCTGAGCTGTGTGGGGAGAGAACAAGGCTGAGAGCTGCAGACACTTTAACTGCTCCCATTAATGACTCATCTTTGGCTTCCTCTCTACAGGCTCAGCCTTGGTGCTTGAGCTCAGTATGGACTGGTCTCAAGTACAAATGACCAAATCCCATTCTTTCTCTGAAGTGGCTGGGCAAAGGTTTCTAGAGGTGTGGTGCTGATGCCCATTAAAGGCACAGTGAGCTCCCCTACCCATGCCTGGTGGTTGCTAGATGGGTGTTGGACAGATGTATCACCATGGGACAGCTCTTGAGCTCTGTGTACAGCAGTTTGTGCAAGCAGTGCAAATTTGCCATAGGAAAAAGCCAAAGTGTCTTTTCTGTTTTATATTTTTATAATCAGATGGACACTGAATGTGTGCATAAGAATTAACAAAGTATAGATCTTGTGAAAGGGAAGAGTAGCATCAAATCAGTTTTGCATCCCAGTCATTTCATTCCAGGAGCTTTAAAATACTGATACAGGTGTTTGTGTGGTGTGGTGCCCAAGAGCAGGGGCAGCACTGAGAGGTGCTGTGCAGGGTTAGGTGTTAAAACAAGGGCGTACTTTGTGGGGTGCAGCCTTTTTGCATGAAGTGTGTGTGATGTCCTGAGTAAACCTCACTGGCTGCACTGCTGTCTGTAGGTTAAAGCTGATCACCCCAAGTTACCATCAGAAGCCAGGCAGGAATCAAATGTGCCTGCCTCAAATGGTGGAAGATCGAGGAGCTCTTCAGGTGTCCACTCATCAGCAGAAGCCAGTAATGGGTAAATACAATTTTATGTACATCTTTAAGCTTTTTAAGATGGTACATTTGTATGGTTGCCAGCTTCTTATGCCACATATACTGTCATAAGTCCACAGAACATGGACCAAATATGATGAGGCTTTATATAAAAGCTTTAGTGGACATAAAGTAATTTGGATTGGAAGGAGTCTTTAAAGGCCATCTAGTCTAATCCTCTGACATGAGGGACACCTTCCACTAGATCAGGTGGCTCTGTCCAACCTGGCCTTGAACACTTCCAAGGATGTGGCATTTAAAGGAAAATGCACTACTTTGTTAATTAGGAAGAAAAGCATTTCCTTTGCTCATGTGGGTAAAGAGGTGTCTAGAAGGAAGAATTAATTTTGTATTTGGGTGCACAAAATGGCAGAAGCTATTTACATTGATCTGTAATAATTACTCTTGCTGTTAGTTCAGTGTTTGCTAATGAATGTGTTCAAATTTTGACCAAGGCTGGAAACAACTTGGAGTCCCTTCCAGAGCGTGGCTCCTGGCTTCTCTGCTTACACAACCTACAGCATGCTTCAGATGTCCTGGTTCCAGCAGATTTATGCAAGACAGTATTACATGCAATAGTAAGTGTTCTATTCCAAGCTGCCAGTAGGAAGTAGAAACTGTAATACAAGAAATTTGAGAGCTCCTGGCAATTCTTCCTCTTTTGATGGTGCTTGGAGCCATTTTCATCGTGACTTGTGCTGAGTGTTGTGGGAATGTACCCCTGGCTGTGCTGCTCTATTGCTGTTCAGGCCAGTGGTTCTGAATCTTGCCCACTGCCTGACTCTTCATTGGGAGGGCAGGTGTCTCTAGAGTAAATCTGATCCTGCTGATGAGCCTTTGCCTTTTTTTTTGGCTGCTCAAAGTGCACACAGCATTGACTGGACATCAGTGACAGGTCAAACTGAGACTTGCAGAAGGCTTTTAGACTACCTGCAGATTGCTCTAAATAGTTTTTGTGAAGTGTTGACATTACTGTTGATAAAGGGGAGGGTGCCTGGTTTGATTTGTTGAGCCAAATGTATAACTGTTATGGGTGGAGCTAAAACTTGTTTTTAGTGCTTCTGTAGCCTCTAAACATGATGCTTTCTACTTGCCTGTGATCTGACTATTGTTAAAGATAGACAGATTTTCACACACAGGACCAGTGGGAAGTGTGAAAGGATTTGGCTAAGCCTCATCCTGGACTTTGTTCTTTGATTCCAGCTTGGCTTCTACTGCTGCATCTGCTGACCCATCCCATGCACGGCATTCTCAGGAGATACCAGTGGCACCAGTGGCACCTCCAGCTGCTCTCCCAGGCCCATTTCCTGCCCAAAACCAACCTGGAAACCAGAATGTTGCTGCTCAGGTTAATGCAGTGGCTGACCAGAACTTGAGGATGAATGCCCAAGGGGGGCCCCTCATGGAGGAAGATGAGGAGGGTGGCAATCGAGACTGGTTGGACTGGCTCTACTCAGCAACACTGTTATACGTTTTTGTCAACATGGTCTATTTCTACTCCAGTATCAGCAGACTCCTCCTCGTCTTGGGTGGCACTGTTCTGATGTATCTGTAAGTGTATGGTGTTAGTGTTTGCTGTTCAGAAGGGTTTCACTGAAGTGCTGGGTTCTGTGCTGTGCTCAGCTTCCTGGTGGTTGAGCTTCATAGGACTCTTGGACCTGGAAAGGGCAAACCACTCCTCTATATCCTGGTATAACTCAGTATTTAGAAAAAAGATAATTAAGCCTATGTCTGGTTTAGATGAAGAATGTGGCTGATCTCACTGGGGTTTTGCAGTTTCTGGTGTGGCTGTCCTTCTATTTCAGAAAACTACTTGAAACCAAAGCAGCCCCTGTTGTAAAGCTCCAGCTACTCAGCAGCATAGAGCAGACAGACCTGCAGGTTCCATGTAGAAAATTACAGTTTCTTGTTGGGAAACAAGTGGTTGAAGTCTGGGAAGAGGGTCTCACACTTGCTGTTTCTGTCATGCATCCATGCAGTTTTTCTGCTGTGTTGCCCCTCTGGAGAGCAGACCAGGCTAAACTGCCCTTGAACCTCTCTGGGTGGGGGAATAGAATCAGGCTGAAAACACAGATGAAAATGGACCCCCAGCTGCTATGCTTGGGATGTCTTACCTGAGAAAGATAATCTGCCCTCCAAAATTCTTTGCCTGTGAAACAGGTGAGCTCAGTGTCTGAATTGTAGGTCTAGGAGTGGAGCAGCTTTTTCAACATCTTTGCGGACTTGGGGAGTTGAAGGTTAATTGTTCCATTGAAAGTCCTTAAATTTTACTATTGCTAGTTCCAGCAGCTCTGAGCAGTCAGATGTGCAGCTNTGCAGCTGTTGTGTACAGGATGAGTAATGTTGGAACAGCATTAATTAATGAATGGATCTGTTGCCTTCCCCAGACACCATGCTGGATGGTTCCCATTTAGACGAAGACCAGTTCAGCCCTTCCCAGGCCATGTTCCTCCTCAAGCTGCTCTAAACCAGGACCAGAACAACAACTTTCAGGTATTGCTATAATTTTAAACCATGAAACCCTGTCAAGTTTTGCTTTTTAATCATTTTGCTGTTTAATAATTGTGTGGTAAAAAAAAACCCAAAACTTTTCTTGAAACTTTCTGTAAGACACTATCTTCCATGGGAGAATTATTGCCTGCTGAGTCCTCCACTGGTGTAGTAAATTCCTTAAATAACCTTCATCCTGAAATATTTTGGTAATCTTTTAGCTGCTTCTGTCTTTTGAGAAGTTGTAATGGGAAGTGGTCTGTCACAGGCTGTAACTGAGGGCAGGATTCAGGCTACACCTCTTTGGGATTTGGGTCTATAAACAGTTTGAATCTTTCAAGCTGACAGTTCTGATGTCAATGGAAATTAATTAGCTGTAAACATGTAATTCATCTGATCTGGTGCTCGATGGCTGCCCTGGACAGTGTTTCTGGCCAGCAGTGTGAGTTAACCAGTACTGCCAGTGTGCAGCTTGGGTGTTTGACTTTGTATCTGGGGCTACTTGAAAAATTTCATATTCAAACAGTGACCTTTCAGCCACAAAAACAGTTTGACACCTGATTTTTCTAATGCATTTCTGAAATTCTCCTTTACCAAATATCCTTCTTTTTTTTTTGCAGGGGGAAAATGCAGGCAGGACAAATGAGTCTGAGACACCTCCTGATGAGGGACAAGCTTTCCAAGAGCTGCAGCAGGCCAACCCTTCGCTCGTGAGCACGGTGTGGGTTTTTTTCAAGACTTTCTTTGCATCCCTCCTTCCAGAAGGGCCTGGACTGACCCGCAACTGATTTGTCACCAATCTGCTTGTCTGAAACTGCTGTGGACACCTGAGAGAACCAGATACCAACTCCAGATCAGGCTTGGAAAGGAATGGCACTCCTCTGGCTTTCACTGACCAAGCAAATAAAGCTGCAAGAAGCCTTACATCATTACAGCCCAGAGACTGAGATGCTTGTCCTCATTTCAAAGAACTTTGTTCCATAGCATTTTTTAGGTACCTATGTAGAGGCTTGGCATTGTGGACTTGTGCACTAAAGGCAGAGGCTCTGAGTGGGTGTGCAACAATGTTAGGGAAGCAAATTGCTTCTTCTGTGCAATGTGATTCCTGTTGGAATGTTTCAAATGCTATTTTAATTACACTGAGTGTAGGATCTCAAACAAAAATTGCTAGATATGCATTAGCAGATTTTTAGGAAAGATCTATTGTCAAATTGCTTCAACAATATTTTAAGTTTTCTTTGTAAATATTTCCCTGTGAAGAATGTATTGTGCAATCTCCTTTTTGGACAAAGTGGAGAACTGTAAGATGGTGATGTGGCTAAGCAATTGCCTCAGTGGTGTTGGAGACTAAATTTCATGTTGCTGAATTCAGATTGTTTAAATTCAAGATTTAATTCCCCCTGCCCTTCCTCCTTCCCTGCTGCCAGATCATGGGGGAAGACTAGATGTGTTCAGGTCTAAATATATTTAGCAAAAACTTCTGCAAAATGTACCCTTCTCCACTGCTTTTGGATGCAAAGTTAAAGCAGTCTAATTCCTGTATTCAACTTTGCATTCTTACTCCAGTGCAACTCCTCTTGTATTACTTTGTGTTCCCTTTAATTTCTGATATGGTTAAGGGCTGGTATTGCAATAAAATTTGCAGGCATTTATATCCACACTTGTATATATCCTCTACAGCAATCAGAAGATACCTGTGCAAAGCACAGGGTGTGTTCTTGCCTGTTTTTTATTGAAAAGGCATGATGAGGGAGTTGGGGTATGAGGGGAAAAGGTGCTTGACTCAGTTCCTTGCCCAGCTGTGTTCTTCAGCAGGTAAAGTGCCTTGAATAGCTTGGAGTTTGTTTGCTTATGGAAAGCTTGTAAAAGAAAGGCCATAGAGATCTGGAAATGGGTAATCCTGTAAGTATTTTGAAAAGTGGGCTCCTTGAACCCTGCCTGAGACTCGTGGTGGAGTTACAACACAGTCTTGGCTCAGGGTTTAACTTGTGTTGAATTGTGCTGTCTAGGAACAGCTGCCACTCCTGGAACCTGTCACTCTTTGCTGCCTGCACTTGTGAGGACAATTTGAGGAGTGTTGGCAGGGCCAACACACACCAGTTGGGACAAGCAGTTGTAGCAGGTGATGCTTGATCTTGCCATGTCAGATCAGATGTGGTGTTACCTGTGGAAGCCACCAACAGAGAGTGTAGGATATGGTTTGTTGGTGTTCCTGTGGAAGCTGCTTAGTCCTGGTGCTGGTTTTGATTTGAACAAATTCTTTTCCAGGCTTGTTTTTCTGCCTTATCTTCAGTTTGCTGGAGACTTGGAGGATGGGTAGGATAAAGGTAAAATGTTTTTTAGATATTTAATATGTAATAATTTGAGAGGAGGTCAGTTTTGTTACCCCAGATATATCCTGCATAAGCCTTTGAGGATGTTCCTGGAGGGGATGCCCACTCTTTCTTGCCTTGCTAATGGTCTGATGCTGCTCTGGGAATTGCACTCCCAGAAAAAAAGGCATCCTCAGGCTTTTGCACCCTCACAGTGTGTGTCCCTGTCCCTGTGGTAGGACAGGGTGGGTGCCAGGTGACAGCCACTCTCCCACCCTGGACACAACTGCAGCTCACCTGGCAGCTGCACCCCGAGCTGCTGCACTGGGCATGTTCTACATCAAGGGTGGTTCATGGATCGTGGATTTTTTTCCTTCAGGGTGTAGCAAACCATCACTCAGGTGTGCCTAAATTAACTGAGCTGTGCCTGTGCTCAGTTTTAGCAGGGGAGGGCAATTCCTGGCAGCCAGAAATAAACTGGTTTGGTATGGTTAAGATAACAAGGATATAGCGCTGGATTACTTGTGAAATCTCTAGTCTGAAAATTTATCAGAGACAGCAAAACATCTGTTGTGGCTTTTGCTGTTCCAAGGTGCAGGCAGATGGGTTTAAAACTGTTTGAAAAATGAAGTGTTGCTGATGCCACTGCAGAGATGCAGTGAGAGCCCTGGACCTCAGAGAACATTTCCTTAATGGTTCTGTGACATGCATAACCTCTGCCATTGGGGTGGAGGGGGGCCATGACTGCAGCAGAGGACACGTAAGGTGGAAGTAAATCCTGTGTAATCCTGCAGAGGCAGCTGCCAATGGTGTGCATTCAGGCAGGAGCACTGGGATGTGAGGGAACAGTTCCTGGCTGAGGGCTCTGAGCACCTGTGACTGAGCCAGACTGGTGAAATGTGGAGCTGGGAGTTTAGGGTGGCTCTAACCCTGTCACAGCCCTGAGCAGTGGATTCATCTGGTGGCCTGAGACCCTGGGAGCAAGCAGAGATGACTGAGGCAGGAAAGGAACTGAGGCAGCTCAGCTTGGAGAGATGTCAGTGTGCAGAGGGAGGTATGTAAGGAGGGATGGCAAGGAAGGGGATGGAGCCTGCTGTGGGTGCCAGTGAATGTGGCCCTGAAAATGAGGAAATCCAGGTTAGGCATAAGGCAAACATGAGCCTTGAATCTTCCAGAGCAAGACTGTCCCCTCTGCTGGGCCAGAAGTAGAGAGACCAGAAGGGGCCTTGAGGCTTGTGGGTTTAGGAGGATGTGTTTGCCTTGGCTCACACTTCAAGCTCTGATTCTGCTGCTGCTTTAGCTCCTCTGCATGCTTGAGAGCTGCAGCACCTGCCTGTTCAGTGTGTGTTGTGTAGGGCTCCTGAGGACAGACAGGTTGTGGCAGTGAAAGTCCTCTGAAGGTCCACAGGGTGGCAAAGTGAGCAGCAGGATGAAGCCAGTTCCTCTGCTGCTGTGTCCCCTGACACACTCTGGCAGCTGCTCCCAGTTGAAAGCAGTCCTGTCCCCACTGGGACAGCAGGGGAAACTCCTAACAGGCTGCTTACTTGGGGAGCCAATTAAGTCCTGTTTGTCACTGAGGATATGGTCCTGTGCTCAGCTCCTGGAACATAATCTCATGAGAATGAGGTTGCTGCTGAGCAGATAAGCTGGTGATGGTGGTGTGTTTGTGTGTGGTTTCCCTTTTTCTCTGAAGAGCTGTTTCATTTATGCACTGACTTGCTTGTTGTCCCTGTTCTCAGCAGGCAGAGACATCCCAGCAGCTGTGCAAGTGCCCAGCTGAGTGTTACAACCTCCCTCTGGTCTTTGTCCTGTGCTCCATTTCTGGCTGTGAGTCTGGTGGGGTTTGCAAAGCAGTGCATACAAACTGTGTCTCCCCAGAGGCCATCCCAGCTACACCCCCATGGTGTTACCAAACATGCCAACTGCATCTTCATCACCTCCCCCCAGCCCTTCTGCTGCATAGGGATAGCTCTTGAGATGCCTGCTAGTGTTTAATGTGGTGTGAATTTCAAATGGAATGATATCATGGGGGTGAACCAGTTCTGGTGTGACAGCCCCTCACAAACCTGCAGTGAGGGGACTGAGGTCAGTTCATGTTCAGCTTGGGAGGGTTGTTCAAATCCTGGGAAATGTTGCTTCTGGGCTCATATGCAGTGTCTGCTCAGTGGCCTGTACTGCAGAAGAACCTCCCCAGTTTCTTACAGTAGCACTGAAAGTTTTATTTGCTGTTCTTTCAGTCCAGAATTGCCAGTACAGGTCAGTGGCACAGAAATACATCTGGCTGCACTTCTAGCTCCAACCCAGCTGCCCTGGGCACCCTCAGCTGTGAGCAGCCTGGGCTGACTTAGGGCCACTTGTGTGTGCCAGCTTATTTTTTCTTTTTAGAGGCTGTTATGGGTGATACTGCTACAGAAGAGAAAAAATTGAGTTTGCTCCAGGAGAATTTGGAGTTGCAGTGGGGGAACCCTGGGGTCAGGACATCACCCAAGGGGTCTCCTTGAGGCTGAGAGCCCTCACTTTATTGTGGTGGTGGATTCCACATTGCTCCTGCTTTCTAAAATTTTGAGGGTAACCTGGGTAATAATTTCATTTGACATCACAAGTCTGTATTCAAATATTGCATAGCTTTAATCAATTTAACTAGTTTATAAAATAGTTATTTGAATGTTGTCTCAGTTTTATAAACCTCTAGGACAGAAGGGAGCAGTGGTCTTTGGGCTGACCCTACTGCCATTCCAGGCTGTGTGAATCGTGGCAGTGGTGCTGGAGCCCATCCTGCTGACGGGTGCAGCCAGTGTACCTGGAAGGCTCTCTCAGGAAGCATCTGCAGGGTAACACCAAATGTTTTGGTCAATGCAGCACAAAGATTAATGGCACTGTGATGTACCTCTGCCCTGGACAACGTGGGGAAAAACAACCCCAGTGACAGGACAGTCCTCAGCTAGGTGGTGAGTACATGTGTGCGTGCACAGCCTTCAGATAAAGCCTTACACAGCAAATATTTATCAAAACATCTTCCAGCATCTCCTTTGCAGCTTGGGTGTTTAACTTTTCTTTGGGGTTCAAAGCCTGCCCTGCCTCCTGCTAGCCAAAATTAACCTTTCCTTTTAAACCTGACCTGATTTGTCCTCTCCTGACCTTGCACTGGGAGGAGGGTGGGCTGTGGTGTCCCTGCTGTGCTGGCCTCTGCCTGGTTACTCCAGGGCAAGGATGCTCACAGCATCTCTGTGTTCCACATACTTTTGCTATTGTAGGCAGAAAGTTTCCAGCCTTCCTGTTCCCACTGGAGGTCAATGCTCGGCAGTTCCCTGCTCTCCTTTTCTCTGAGCTCTGGTTCTCTGCTGACAGCAGACTCTGCAGCAGTGCTGGGCCAGGGGAGCTGGTCCCTACGGGGGCTGTGAA
>VZUA01073763.1:0-15166 GCA_013401035.1 Horornis vulcanius | reverse complement strand
GGAATGAGATGATCTTCAAGTTCCTATCCACCCCAAACCATGTGGGGATTCTATGAGCCTGGAGAAGGGATGCTGTTAGGTTTCTCCTTGCTGGGAATCCTTGATTCTGTGCTGTTTTTCTCCTCTCGTCTTTCTGGGACCTGCAGTTCCAAACCTCCTTTCCCTGGATTTTCTGTCCTGGTGTGGGGTGGTTTAACTTCCAGCTGTCAGCACCTATGGCCTGGCCGTGCTGCAGCTCTGGGTGATGCAGACAGTACAGAAATCAGCACATGACATCTCTCTCCCTTTAAGCTGCTGTAAAATTAGCTTCATCTCAAGTGGCAGAAAATGATCATATCCTCGCTTGAGGGCGATGAAGAATATTCCTGAGTCACTGCTAGTGATGAAACAGGCAGAAAATCCAGAGTGATACACAGCTGCCCACTCAGTTCTAATCGCTGAGGCCATTTGCTGCTGCAGAGCCTTAAGACACAGCTTCCTCCTCCTCTCCCTCCCTTTCATCCATCACTCCCCATCGTGGCCAGGGCTGCAGATCCCAGCAGGAGCAGAGCAATTTCCCGTCCCACCAGCGAGGCTGCAGGCTGTGAGCAGTGTGTCTTCCTTCCCTGTTCCCCTGAGACGAGAGGAGGGGGTCAAAGCTTCCCTTTCTTAGAGGAATCAGAGGGAAAAAATGGAGCCTGTCCTCCTCAGGCCTCCTCCTTCCACACTGTGATCCTGCAGTCTGGGAAAAACTCTCCTCTGAGCTCAGCCTCCTCTCCACGATTTTTCCCTGCTGTCTCTGAAGCAGCTGCTGTGCCCACGAGGATATTTCCTTTTTGTCTTTCTCCCGCATCAGCTTTAGTTCAAAGCCATCTCCCTGGATTTTTATGTCTTGGATAAAGCCACCCTCTTCCCTACAACTGCCAGCTCAGTGCTTGGGAAACCTCTTGCCAAAATCGCTGGCAACTAAGGCCAAAAAAACCCTTCAAAATGGGGATGATCAGGAGCAAAGTGCTGTAATCCTTCTCTTCCTTGCATATGCTCCCTGGCAGGGTAACAGGAAGGACTCCTTGAAGGATGCTCCCTGCAAACCCTGCCCTGCCAGCATCCCCCAAATCCGGATGGAAGCCCCTTCCATGCTCCAGGGGCAGGTTGGATGTTCTGAATTACCTCCTCCTTCTGGCTTTCCGTGTGGCTCTATCACCTTGTTCAGCAGCATTTAGAGGGAAAACCGTAGCAATCCTCCAGTTCATGGGGGTGTTTGAATGAACACTCTTTTCTCCAGTCAGGGCTTGTCAGTATTTATCCCTTAACCTGGTTTTCAGATGTTCTCTATCCTGCAGATTTGTGGGATATGCTATTCACACAGAACTCTCCTGGTGTCAGACTTCTGCTAGGATCGCTTCACCGCTCCCGCCAGCCTGCCATGGGAATTAAGCAGTGCTGGCAGCAGAACAGGGAGAAATGTGTCGGAGCAGGGCTTCTGCCAGTGTCAAACAAAAATATTGCACGAGCTCGCTCCCCCCTCCCCTGGAAATTGCTGCACCAGCACGAGTTTCCTGCGCTGGTCGACCAAATCTGGGCAGTTTTCTGTGAATCCTGCTCCCTTCCATAATCCCAGACAGCTCTGCACTCTGGGCAGTTATTTGTCAGCACAAGCAGGTGCAGAGCTGCAGGACATGGGCTGAGCATCTTGCTTTGGTGGTTATTCCAGCACACAGCCGCTTTATCCTCCCGTCAGGCAGCACCAGCAGCTTAATTTCCTGTTTGCCTCGTATCTTTCCCCGAAAAACACGGCCTGGATGGTGCATTTTGGGTCGGGTTCAGCAGGAGAGCAGTGTCAAAATGAGTGCAGGGCTGGGAATTTAGGGGCTGAGTGTTGTAACAAAGCACCCCCTGAGCACAATTCGTTGTGCACGTGTCAGCCATCGGCACACGCAGAGAGCAAATTTGTGTGTGTTTATCATGGGATCATAGAAATGCTCGGGCTGGAAGGGGCCTTAAAGATAATCCAGTGCCAATCCCCAATATGTAAATAAATACCTATATTCATATGCAAAAAACGTAAAATATATAAAGATTTTTTTTTTTTAAGATAAGTGTATTTATGCTTCTATACCCTGTGAACAAAGGTACAAGCAGGGAGGAGCAATTGATGCAGATACCTGGTGAGAGAGGCAGGACACAGGGATAAAGGCAGGGGAGGTGGAACAGATGGCAAGCCTGGATGCCACAGCTATAACCTGGAAAAGTGTTTCTGTGGAAAAGCAACACTGGGGGCTCCTTTAGGAGAGGTGAGGGGACAAGCCTGTTGGTAAATGCTCCAATTCTTTTCTCCTGGTGCTGCCAACTGCTGCTTGTTCCCCCTGCTGCAAGTCTGAAACCACCCCGCTAACCTCTGGCAAAATCAAGGGATAACAAGGATGGAAGGCTGACTTTGTTTGTGGCATTCAGTTATTTATTTTTTTCCTGGCTTGGAAAGGAAGAAATAAAGTTGGATTTCAAGTGGGGTTGTTGCAGTAATGGAGGGAAATGAGATCTGCTCATCAGCTGCCTTCTCCTTCCTCGTGTCCCCATAAATAACCTCCTCACTCGGAGACTGCTCAGCTCCTACACAGGGGACAGAGAGGGCTTTGGTTTTTTATTTTTTTGCAGTGGCTGGAGGGTTCCTTCCCTTCCCTCTTCCACCTGCAGCTCCCCTTCTCAGAACCCAGGGCTCCTTCCCAGGGCTGCTGTCAGGTAAAGCAGTTTCCCTTGCCTGGTGGAACAAAGGGGAAATGGCTCCCACTGCCAGAGGGCAGGGTTAGAAGGGATATTGGGAAGAAATTCTTCCCTGTGAAGGTGCTGAGGCACGGGTGCCCAGAGAAGCTGTGGCTGCCTTGTCCCTGAACGTGTCCCAGGCTAGGTTGGATGGGGCTTGGAATAATCAGGGATAGTAGAAGGTGTCCCTGCCCATGGGAGGGGATGGGACTGGATGACCTTTAAACTTTCAGCCCAAACCATTCTGTGATCCCATGATTCCAAGGATTTTTGGCTAGGTTTCACATGCAGTTTAGCTTTGCTAATCCTTGCTGTGTCTGTAGCTCATCTGCCTAAAAGTCATCCAGGCCCTCTTTGTGGGTTCATGGAAGAAAGGTTGGGTGTCCCTTTTCCTCTTTGCCATTCCTGCTGGCTTTTGTGGAGCAGCTGCCTGGTTTTGGACAGGGAGGTCACATTCCTACAACTCCCATGAAAACAGTAAAGCTTGGGAGACCTCATTATTCCTCTGAAGGAATGACAGAACGAGCTCAGCTCTTGTACGAGACACCCGAGAATCCGTGTGGGCGCTGGTTAAGTGCAAAACTCAAGGGAAGAGGGAGCTCCAGCCCGAGCTTGCATCACTTGAGGTTTAAAATGTGTAGGAAACCACGCGCCTTCCATGCAATGTGTGGAACTGCTCATTAAATGCAGCAAGGAGTGCAGGTGGGGAGGGGTTGAGCGCTCCAGATTGTGCGTAAGGAAAACTGCAGAGCTGATGTTGTGTTGGTGGAGAGAAGCTGCCAGTCCTGGTGTCAAGGAGAAGAGACAAAAGCTCAGGGCTTTGTGCTTAATTCTCCTGCTCTCAGGTGGGGGATGCTGCACTGAGCTTGGCTGAATGGGAAGGCTGAAACAGCTGGTGGCTGTGGCATTGCTGGAACAGGCTGGCTCACCCTTCCCTCCACTTAGAAAAAAAATAAAGGCAAAAAAAGGCACAAGTGCGCTGACAAAAAAAAATAAAATAATAAAGCCGGTAACTCGCTTTCCAGAAGTTCCTAGTGCTGCAACAGGCAAAGCACAGGAGATAAAAGAAATATAAAAGCAAGGGAAAGAGGAAAAAAAATGCATTATGAGCTCTCAAACTAACAGCATGCAACTCTCATATTATTTTTCCTCCTTAGCCTTTGAAACAGAACAACGGCCTGGAGCCTTCTCGGCAGATGGACAATGTGCGTGCCTTAACCACTTAACAGCCATTAGCCTAATTTCACGTACTGGAGCCAAATTAAATAATAAGTAAGAGGCTATGAAAAGCTGGTTTGGAGGCTGCGTTGCTGCCTTTCACTTGATAACCTTCTCATAAACAGATGCTCTCTCTCTACCCTATTAACCTTGTCTGGGAGCGGGGAGGGGGCTTCGGTGAGGCAAACAAGCCAGACCTCGGTGGGGAGGGGGCAGATGAGCTGGAGGGGCCAGATGTGGGGGCCCTGCCTGTTTTGGAGGCTGCTCTCGTTTTTGTCCCCTCTGCCCCGGCCCTGGAGAGGGCCCTGAGCAGAGAGCCCGTTCTGTTCTGCGGTCATTGGAACGTGCCGAGTGATTCATCTTGATCAGCGAGCCCATCTGTACCTGCTGGGCGAGGCTGCACCACCCGGGGCTGGTTTTGTGGACAAATCTGCTTTACTCGGAGGAGAGGGGAGATGGGAGGTGGCCACGCTAATCCCTCCCTGCTTTTGGCTCGGGGAGCCTCCTCCATCCTCCCTGTGCCACCAGCTCGCCCTTTCTGATGAAGTCATTTTGCTGCTCTTTGCTTATTCCCCGCCCTGCACTGAAATAGAAGCAAAAGTCCTTGCCTAAGCTCTGGGAATTTGGGAATATTAGTTTGCAAAATGCTTTTGACGTGCCTTTAGTGCTGGGAGGGTGAGGCGTGTGCAGGTGTGTGCACAAAAGGTGTTCTGCATTTCCTTCTGGCTGCAAGGGTTTGGGAGTGGCCGCCCTGTCTCCTCACCACCCCCCACCAACTCCTGCTCTGTGCTTTGCCTCTCAACTTTAGACCTTTAGAAGTTTTCAGGGTATTATAGATGACCATGCAGCTATTTTTGGTGAAAGCTTTTATTTATTAAAAAGCCATCTTCCTTCATTAAGAAGATACGTTGATGGGAAATAGATGAGCGGCTCTATTACTGGCGTCTGGTGTGCTGGGTGAGCCCAGGGCTGCTGAGATCGTATGTTTTGGGCCCTCCCTTCATGCAAGAAACGTCTTGAATGGAGCCAAGAAAAATTTGGTGCAGGAACAACCCAAAATTTGCTGCATCAGTCATCCCCTCACCCCACCTGCAGCATCCAAGGCCCTTGGATAGCTGTGGGAAGGTTTGGTGCAAGATTTCCTGCAGTTCCTTGGTGCCAGCAGCAACCCGACTTTCCTTCTGTGTGGATTTTCCTCCTTTGTCTGAGTTGTCACACAGGCTCTGATTTCATATGCAAAATCCATCCTCTGGCTGGCACGGAGGCCGACAAAGCCGGGGTTCTTACAAGTTTACTTCATTTTAGTCCAAGTAGGAGTCAATGATTTGCTGCCTGTGGTGAGGACGTTTGGAAAGGCTTTGTGCTGAGTGGATTCTCTGAGGTTCAGACGAGGATGAATCTCATTTTCCTGTGGCCTTTCCCTCCGTGGGGCACTCGCAGCGTCCCTCTCCTGTACCTGGCTGCCTATCTGCACTAGGCTTGCAGGTACTTAATGTCTTTGAGCCATCTGTTCCTCTGTCAAATTTAGTTAAAATTGGCCAAAGGCTTCAGGAATTATTGGGGAAGATTGCTAGACAGAGGTGTGCAGGTGAAAAGCACGATTGAATAAGCTCATCCCAGTAGGACTCAAGGCTAAAAATGTATCAGGGTATGTTATTTGGAGACAAGGCAGCTTGGAAAATGGGATCCATATCCAACCTTTCCCCAGCACTAGAGATATTAGATTTGAGTCTATTTTTTGGTGCTGTAGAAAGCTCCTGGGTGGAGATGGGCTTTGCCTTGGGTAAGATGTGGTGCTTTATCTTTTATTTCTGGTAATGCACGGCTTCCTGTCCAAAATGAGCCACCTCCATGCTTTTTCAAAGCACTGATCCTTACCCCAAGATGCTGCAGCTGTACTTTCAGGCAGCTGTTTGCTGAAGAGCTCCTCCATCAAGGGCTGGGAGGGCTCTTTTAGCTCTTTTAACTTCGGGAGAGCAGTGTGCTCCTGTCTCAGACTGCTTCATCCGTGTCTCAAAGCAGGATGCTTTGATTCTGTCATGGATGTTGTGATTCTGTGCTCCCATAGATCCATCCAGAAATTTTGGCCTCCAGAAATTAGGTATCTGATCCAAGGAGGTCTTGGGAAGAGAGAGGGACCAGCCCAACTCCCAAAGTCCTGTCTCTTGTTGACTGCAGGAGGACATGGGCCAAGGGGGAAGAGAGAAAAAGCAGAGGAACTGGCAAAAATTCTGTCCAAAGCTTGATCCAGGAGCATTTCCACAGGAGGCCAGAAAAGCAGGAGCAGTCTGGGGTACCTGCTCCTGTGACTGCAGGTGTCTGAGGTGATGGATGGCTGTGTTTGTCCAGCCCCCCTTTGCAGTCCCTGGGGAGCACTGGGCCTTTTTGGGGTGCAATTCACCCCAGTCTAAGGGAGCTGTCTAAAATAGGTCAGACAGATTGTGTCCTAGCAGTGCCTCTTTCTCTCCATTTGCTATGAAACGGGGTCCAAATGGCTGAACTTGGCTGGTGAGGTGATAAATCCCAGCCCCAGCATTTAGAGGAAGTCACAGGATCAGAATAGAAAATGTCTAACATTGATCAGGTGTATTAGAGCCTCGTGGGGGTGTGGAGCAGCAAGAAAACACCTGGTACTGCACTAAGCAGAAACAGGGGAAGAAATGCCTTTTTTGGTGAGTTTTTGCATCCTCAGTCCATTTAAATCTCATCCCTGTAACTTCCAGGAGACTCAGCTAAGCAATTCTGCATGTGGCTTGTCATTAGGTGCCTCACCCAGCAACCTGCAAGTTCATTAGTATTCTTTTTAGTGCTAACGAAATGTCTGAGCTGCATCTTTTCTGCATGAGAGGCTGAAACAGAGGCAGTAAAGGGAAAAATCCAACTCCAGCTCTACAGAGACCACCCAGAGCGGGTCCCTTCTGCCAGCAAAGCGCTGCTCGTGTCAGTGTGGCAAAACCACAGGAGTACAATAAAAAACCCAACCCCAAAAGTAGCTGGGAGGGGAATTTTAGCTTTTTAATGGCATCTGGAGTGGGGTCTCTGCCAGCGTGGCAGTTTGAGCCGAGGCTCTTCCCACCCCAGCACAGCAGAAATCCATGGGAGTGAACGTCTGCAGGTAAAGAGGCAGGATTAGGTTACTGATGTTCCTGTTTCTCCTGCCTCTGTGGGAGCCCATAGGGCAGCCTGGCTCTGCTTCCAGGGCTGGAAAATGTGGATCCAAGCTCCGCTGGTGGGTGAGGAGAAGGCAAAGCAGCGCGAGGGCCGTGGCTGTGCCCTGCCTGCCTAAGAGGCTTCATTGATTTTTCTTTTCTTCAATGGAAACAGAACTGACATCCATTAACCAGCCTCCCGGCCTCTCCAGAGCCAGCCATGGAGGCAGCAGAGCCTTTATTGCTATTTATTTTTTTTCCTCTTCTCTTAGGCTTGTGGGTTTCTCTCCTCTTGCTCCTTGCTAATGCTCAGTGGCTCTGGCTGCAGCCTGGGGGATGCAGAGGGGTTTGAGAAATATGAGATGGAAACGCAGCTCCCCAAATCTGACTTATCCATGGTGTGTTCTGGGAGACCCCCCCTGTATTTAACCACCTTAGACATGCACAGAGAGCTCTGTGAGATTTCTGGGGTGAGATGGATGGGAGAAACCATCTCCTCTGGCTTTATTTGGCAGCTGGGATGCTTTCTGCTCCCTTGGGAATGGAGCACAGCCAGGCTGTGAACAGTGGGGTGCAGTGTGGATTCTCGGGGTGTTGGCAGGCTCTGGGAAATGAGATTCTCCTCCTCCTCCAAAGGCAGCTCCAGTCTAAGGGTTTCATTCCTCTGCTTGGAATGAACATTTGTTTAATGGAGCCTGGAGGTGAGAGCTGAGGGGCTTGAGGTAGCAAGAGCAAGGATCTCACTCTGGAGCTGGGGTGCTGGTGCTGCATCATCTGCATCCTTCCCAGCTCCTGGGGATTATCCCAAATCACTGTGCAGTTGTTCAGGGGAAAAGACATTTTCCTTTCTCAGAACCTGTGCAGGTGGAGCCATTTGTGGATGAAAATAGAGCTTTTAATTTCAAGTTTTGCAAAATAACTAATCTATATTTAGCATTGTGTCTATTTATGAGATTTATGAGCCTTATGTATATTTTATCCATACATATTTGATCTTAGACAATTTAAAGTCTCCTGAGTTCGCAGCAGATTTTTTTTTACTTGGTATTTTCCTTATTTACTTCTTTTCCCCCTTACTTTGGGTGGATTTGTTCCTCATCACTGTCACTGTGCAGCTCTCCAATAACTGTGTTTTGTATTCAGTTGCAGAGTTTTCTTTGGGGGGTTGCTTTTTAATATACAGTTTATGAAGAAGCCTGATTTTTGGGAGCCATGTATGTTTACAGCAGAATGTTTCTGCAGAGAAAGGGAAGGTCTCGGAAAAAAACAAAGGTACAAAGGGAAAAAAAAGAGATTATTGGGTCTTTTTGGCCAGTGAACACTGCAGAAATACCTTTGACATTTTCCCAGACTGATTAGACAGGTCTCGAGCTGACTCAGGTACCTGCTTCCCAAATGTCTCTGCCTGGACCAGACCTCAGCTGCAGATTTAATGGCAAACCTCTCGTTACTATCCTGGCTGTGCTGCACCATTCCCTGCTGGAAAAACAGCCTAGGCTCTGGATTTTAATGAAGGAGTTGTTAATGCTGTGGTGCATGGAAAGCCTCCTGCTTTTTTAGGGCAAGGCAGGAGCTCCCTCCCTCACCCATCCCCACGTGCCTGGAAAATGCTCACAGTACCCGTGCACGTCGATCCCCTTCCAGTCCCGCATGCTGGTGGAGTGGAGTTAATGAATTCCATCAAAATCAGGATCCTGTCAAGGATGTGCTGTCCTTGGCTTTCTGGGTGGCTTTTTGTTGTTCATCTCAGCAGCTGCTCCAGAGACTTGGTGGGACATGTGGTTGTGTGGGAGCACCGGGAGTGAATGTCCTGAGCTGGAAGAAATTCACGTGTTGGAAATGGAAGCACTGGGAGCTGTGGGCTTCGAGCTTGATTGCTTTCCTGATTGGTACTGTTTTAAAAAAATACATTAGAGAAAGAATGTTTGATTTCAAGAGTGCCTGGGTGCCGACACCATCTCTGTTTGTTTTCTTTCCTTTAGAGAAACCTTGTAAAAATTTTATGAAGCATTAATGGAACAGAGATTTCTTTTTCCTCAAACAAATTTCCTGAGGTGAAGGTAACCCCCACAAGACCAGCCCAGTTCTGCACTCTTGAGAAATGCAGGACAAGGAGTGCTCTGGGGTAGTTCCCAGAACATCCCTGCTGCACTTCCCACCTGGCATTAGGAAGGGAAGGAAGGGTCCCTTCTCATCCTGCTGTGTGTGGTGATGGGAAGGATGAGGGGGATGTGTTGAAAAAGTGAAGGGATGCAAATGTGGATCTTCAGGTCAGCATCATAAACTAACCCTGAACTTGAGATTCACCTCTGCAGTCACCTCTCAGTTTGTGGGGAAGGACATTTGAAGGTTACATCAAGGGGAAAAAAAGTGAAATACAACATCCCAGCCATCCTCTCCTGGTATCCCTTCAGCATGCTTGGAATGTACTTGCAGGCAATAAACTGGTCAGAAGTGATGGATAAGTGGANAGTGCCTCAAGCCATATCCCTTCAAGAGTTAGCTGGGTAAGGAGAGCAAACAAGCCCTGGCAGCAGCCCTGCAGAAAAGCATGGAAAACATCCAGCTCCGAGGAGCTTAATGGGGAGTTATTAGCCGGAATATCCTCCTTATTGTGGAGGCCGGGCTGCCTTATCATCCTGACAGCCCCGAGTAATTGATGTCCCTTCAGCAGGAAGGTGAGCAGAGGATTTGTGGCTCGGTGGGAGCTTTTGCTCTGCTTGACCTTCCCGTTGGCTGAGGATTGTGACACGGGTGGTGCAGCTCCGGGAGCCGGGCGTGGGGCACTGGTCAGGATCCGTGCGGCACGGGGAGGTCGGGATGGCAGGGAATGGACTGAGGGCACACGGGGACACTGACGGCTCCTGGCGGACATCTGGTCCCGTGTGGAAGCCTGGGCTCGAGTCCCACGGCAGAGCAGGGAACATTCTGGCATGGGGAGTGGTTTGCTCAGATTTGGAGGGGTGGGGTTGTCCCTGGAGTTTGCCTAATTTGCTAAATGAGGGAGCTCAGAGCCCTGGGAAATTCAGAGCCTGGGTGCAGATGAGCCCTGTGATTATGGGTTAAGGGATATTTGCAGTTACTGTGGGTCATGGGATGTGAACCTGCATCATCCCTGTGATGCTGAGAACACCTGGACGGGGCTGGCAGGGGCTGCTCCACCTGCAGCTTGGGACTTGTGTTCAAAGAAAGTTTCACAAGTTATTACAGAAATGGTCAAGGCTTGTGTCGGTGGTTCTGGAAGGGCTTTCACGTCCTCAGGGTTTATTTTAACAGGAATAAGAAATAAATCAGAAGCTTCAAACATTAACTCTTTCTGTTCTGGTCCCCATATGGCTCTTTGTTAAACTACCCTGTCTCATAGATTTTTTTTCTGAACTTTCTTCAAATATGCAGTAGCAATCAAGGCAATTAACTATAATTGCAGAGAGACTACCTTGTGAAGGCGGGCCGCAGAAATAGGCAGGTAATTACAAGGAGTTATAAATGGATGGTTATTTACATCAGGAGTGATGCACAGGGATTTAGTTATCAGAAGTGGCAAATGGTGCTTGCAGCACAGGGCAGTGGTCTGGGGTCATTGGTCTGAGATGCTGCTGTGCCCAGGCACCTGTGTGGTGTTGATGCTCTCCCTCTGCAACCCCGGGACTGCGTGCCCACCTCGGGATCAGCAGCAAGCTGCCAGGGTCTTTAAGAGTGCTCTGCTGTCTTCAAATGAAATGAAGGGATTATTTAATTAGGCACATCTCTGAAGACATGCTAGATCTGATTCCTGAGCAATGCCTTGCTGGCTCAGAGTGGGCTGGTGGTCAGCAGCTAGAGCAGCACCCAGAGCTGCCCCACTGCTGAGCTGACCTGTGCCTGACTCCTGCTTGCAAGGTCCTTACCCCTTGCAGTTGTAGAGCTGCCTTCCTCTTCTGGGATGAAAAAATGCCTTTGAGGTGTTCTTTTCCTTGGGGAATTCATGGGGCAGAAAGGTCTGGCTCACCTCTCCGTGCTCCTCATGCTTTAGGAACGTAACCCTGTTGCTCGAAGAGCCGGTGTAGCCACGTGCTGTGCTTTTGTAAGGCTGACAGGAACCTCGTGTCACCCTGCTGCCACTTCTCTCTGGAGGAGCACTTTGCAGGCATCATGCTCTACGCTGAAATGATTTTTTAAACCAGATTTGAGCAGGCTGTTAGGAATCAAGGAGGATGCCTTTCCCCTAGTAGTGACAAGCACCCTGAGGGAGCAACCACCACGGGCATGGCGCCGAGGAGCAGCACAGTGGGTCTGGTTTCTGGAGACAAGGTACTTTGGTGGCAGGACATCTTGTAAGTTGTGTAGAATTTCCTGGTCCTGGTGTCCCCAGAGAGGTGTAAAACTTTTAGTGCCCGCTTGCTTGGATGTACTTAGCAACAAAGAGATTTCAATTATTTAAAGGTACAGGAAGACATGAAAGCCATTAGGAAGGGACCTGGTGCCCTCAGGAGATGTTGCTGGCTTCTCCTCCAGCTGCAAACCCCAGCACTGAATCAGGGCACGAAGCAGAGAACAGATGAAAACCACCTTGGAATAAAGCTGGAGATGGGTTTGGGTTGGAATCATTGGCTGGGTGCAGTGAGGGCCTGCTTGAGGTGGACCCCAAAAGGAGAACAGCAAAGCCTGTGCAGGGTGGGGTGAAACAAAGAGTTCAGGCAGCAGGGTGCAAAAGGTCCAGGTGTGGTGTCACTTCTGTTCATTGTACCTTGAGCAGAGGGGGACTCAGTGTCCAGGGGTGGTGATGTGACGCACAGTGAGGAGTGTGGGTGAGTAGCTGGGATGGAATCCTTCCAGCCCCTCTGTACCGTGGGTCTGAGGGTGGCTCGGGCACAAGGAAAGGCTGACTCTGATGCCCAGGGAGTTTGAGGCTCTCTGAAGCTGTCCCAGCTCAGTCACAGAGCTGGGATTTGAACGGGGCATTGATATGTGTTCTCCCCAGAGCACGGAGGGTTTGCTGCCCTCATGGCAGGTCACCCCACTGCAATCAGCTGAACCCAAAGTATTGCAATGCTGACTACATTCCAGAGAGCTGGGGTTCATTTTGGCTGGCAAAGGCAGTATTTTTAGTGTCCTCCAGACTTCACCATCCTTTCTTTCCAAATTCTTCCTTAGTGGCTTTCTGTGCGTGTCCAGAATTGCCACTCAGGTGGCATCAGGCTGTTAAACTGTGAGACTTTCACCCCAGATGTGGCTGAGCTTCACTGCTGAGTGAGGCAGCTCATTAATTACCTTGTGTTGCTGGATCCATCACAAGGGAAGGCGATGGACAAATAGCAAATGGATTTAATTACGATTTTAACCAAAATTAAGCCCTTGTGATCAGAGAAACTCTGTCTGTGCTGAGGATGTGTGAAGTGGATACAGTGGGTGACCAGCAGGTCTTGTCCAACTGCAGAAACTCTTCTTCACGCAGAGCGAGTACATTTGATTTATTACAACTGGAAGTGGAAACAGTACTGGAGCAGTAGGAGAATTAAAAACATGCGTGGCATGGATATGATACAGAATAACTAATCTTTGCTGACATTTACTGTCAGTCATGGCTAAGGAGAAGATAACTAACTCTGCCTCTCATGTTCTGTGGTCTGCCGTCCTCAGTCATGAAGATAAATGTCAGGCATCAGCTGTCCTTGTGAACAACCATATTCTGCTTTCAACAGATTCTTATGCTGGAACGGGGATATTTGTGGAGCCCAGATCCAAAATCCTGGAGAATTTGTGTGGAAAGGTTTTTGTCCCAAAAGAGGGACCTGAAGTGACCCCTGCCACGCTGGCCTTGGTGGTGATGTCCCCAGGAGCCAGATGGAGCTTGGAGGAAGCCCTTGTGCTGCTCTGATCTCCCTGAAGTGTTTATATCCTACATGGATCTGCCTTTACAGTCAGTCAGACATGGGATCGCTTTTCCCATGGACAGCTGGACCAAATTCCACATGCATTTTTCCTGTAGAAATAATAATGCCTTTTTAGCCATCTGAAATCATTTCCCCATTCATACAAGAGCTCTCAAGTTGTCCGGGGGAAAGGGAAAGCATGGAAAAATAAACCAAAAACGGCTCTTTATTTTCGAGTGTGTCATTTGAAATGAGGGGGGCCAAACACTCAGCTCCTGTCGCTTTAATTTGAACTGCTTGACTGGGGTTATTTTGGAAGGCGTGTGAAGTGGAGGAGGTTCAAGTTCAGTCACAAGGTGGGAAAATATATTTTGGGGCTTGTGCGAGGAGATTGAGTTTTCTTTTGTGTGGGGGTGAGGGAAGCATTCATCCAGCTTAGATCCTTCGTGGAAAAAAAAGATGGAGAAAGTCACGAAGTCCAGAGAAGACAAACAGGGATGTGCTCCTGCTGATGGCAGGGCTGGGGAATCTGCCTAAGGACACTTGCAAATTCTATTTCCCTCCTAGAGGTGCCTACAAGGGCAGAGTTAGCAGTATATTATTAATAATAAATAGCAGTAGGATGGTAAAATGTTTACTTAAATATCCTGTGTCATTCAGTGCATCTCTCTGTGCCGAACAAGGGAAAATTGTAAGCACGTGTGAGAAGGGTAAATATGAGACAGGAGGGAGATAAGGTGGAGATCAGGAGCTTTTTCCTCTTCTTGGATTTTTTAGGGTTTTTATTTTTTTGGCTTGTATATGATAATGATCCAATTCCCGGTTACCCAGGTGCTCTTTAGGGCTAGCTGGTCATTTCTGCACGCAGGATGAATCCAGGCCGGGTGAAAAAGTGGAAGGAAAGGTCACGTAATACTGCTGTCATACAAAATCTGCTGGTGATGGGGGAGGGCGCGGGGCTATCGCCGTGCGAGCTGCAAATAGAGCTGTTAGCGTGCCATCAGATAGCTGCCGGCCATCGATAGCGCCGTATCAATGGGATAAAGATAAATGCGAAGATAAGAGAGTCGGGTTTGCCTTGAAATCCACTTGTGGTTACCACAAGGCTTTGTCTTCACGTTGATTTCTTCATCCCGCTCCTGTGGTAAATGCCAAGGCTTGAAATCTTATTTATGGTGACACTAATGAAAAAATGTCCAACAGAGCCAGCGCTTCACCCAAAGGATATGAAGATCTTCTGTGCTGTCTTAATTAAGTGAGGTAACGGGGAGACTTCTGAAGCCACCCAGCAGTGCTTGAATGGCTAATTCTCTCCAGCATCGCATTAAAAAATTAGGAACATTTAATAAGCGGGGTTAGGTGCCCCCCGAGTTACGGTTTCAGCAAGATGCAGTTAAGCCCAATCTTTTTGCCTCTTTTTGAAAGTCTGACTCATCTTTCCCAGCACTTCTCTGGCAGCTGTGAGGGCACGAAACTTTTTTAGATCAGAGATAAGATTCATGTCGTAATCACATGATTGGGGGAGCTGGCGCTTTAAGGGAAAGAGTGCTAAAAATAACCAGAATTGGTGACAAGATAGTAGCAATTTTGGCTTTTTCTACCGTGAAGGGCTGGTTGCCAGCTCTAGGGAAAGGAGTCAAGGGTTTCATTCTGCAGTGGGGGTTCCAAAATGTCATTGCTCCCGTGATAATGTGGGGTAATGAAAATAAAGAGGAAAGGATAGGAAGACAAAAAGATGGAATGGAAGTGAGAGTAAGTAATGGGGAGATTTGGGAGGGGTAAATACTGCAAAAGAAAGAAAAGGTGGGGAGGGAAGCAGGGCATATCTTGGACTAGTTCTGCATGGGCTCGGATGGTGTTGGAGGAAGACAAAGGAGTGAGACAGAGCGAGAAGCACAATGACTTTAATTTGTAGGCAGAGACTGTTAAGAGAGAGAAAAAAAAGGTGATTTGAGTTCTTTTATTCATTACTAACCATAAAAGGCCCAGACTGTGTTGCCAGTGGCTTTAAAATCCAGGATCCTATTAAACCTTCCTTGATAGTAACTCAGCACTTGGAAAGGGAGTTAAAGAAGGAGCAGGCGAGGGAGGAGGGATGGGGGAGCTGGCTGAATCCAGGGGAGACCTAGGGTGGAGGTCTCACCTTTTTCCTGGCACTGTTTTTTGGGATCAAGTGCCCGTTTTCTTGGAGAACCACGACAGGACTGG
>VZUA01073704.1:0-12892 GCA_013401035.1 Horornis vulcanius | reverse complement strand
ACCAGGTACCCACCAAAGCCACTCTATAACTGCCCTCCCTGGCTGCACAGGGAGAGAAAATGTAACTCAAAGCTCATAGATTGAGAACAGGAGAGGGAGAGATCACTCATCCATTACCATCCTGAATAAAACACTCAATTTACAGAAATTTAATTCATTAACCAGCAGAGTAGAGTAATGAGAAATAAAACTGAACACCTTCCCAAAAGCTTGCCATGCAAGCACAATATAATTTTACTTATCAGAGCTTCTGCAGTAATAAAGGGCCAACAGAAGTTGTTTTTGCTTCCTGAAGCAGGCAAGACTTATTAAAAACAGCATGTTACCTATGAAGGACACTAAGACATCTCTACAAAAAGTCTGTTCAAATTTTTAGAGAGTTAATTGCTGTATGTCATGCGAATGGATACACTGCAGATAGTAAGCACTAGTACTTATTTCCATGTCATTAATGTGGCTGTAGTTCCAGAAATTTGTAGAAATCCTAACCATGGCTTTTCAAAATACCATGGAATGGATGCAATGTGGGCACCAGTGGCTACTGGTAGGAGACTCCAGGTGTTACTTCACAGATGTTTTTGTAATGGGAGGCTTTAGGTTTAAAGAGTCAGGTTTACAGAGGTCTCAGANTTCAGGTCTAATGTTGGTTACTGTCTGAAGTCTCCAGGGGCCAAGTGGAAGTCGCAGTGTTTTGCTAAAGAGCATTGTTTTTCCGAGGTGGGGGGGAAATGACTCCAGGCATACAGAGCCGTGAGCAGCTCTGAAGAAAATCCCACCTCACTAGCACAATGTTTTTGTCGGCTCATTCTGCTGCGGGTGCATGACTCTGTTTACGTGCACGGCACAGCTGCTCTGATGCTCAGATTCTCGTCCTGTCCCAAAGCTCTCCGGCTTTGATGCAGCCGCTGTTTGTCTCCCTTTACGTAATGCCCCCCAAAATGCTGAACCGCGGCGTGCCCTCCCTAAACCTTCCCCAAAGCCTTTCACAACCAGGGGCAGGGTACACAGCCCCGTGCCTTGGGCAGGACCAGGCGCTGCCTTTTGCCGGAGCTGCTCTGAGAGCGTGTGGCCGCAGCTCAGGGGATTTTGAGCGCTCTGAGCGGGGCATCACCCGCAGTGTCCGGAGCCACGCCGAGGGCACTGCGGCCACGGCCGCTCTGCCACGGAAGGGAGACGCTGCGGGCTCGGCTCGGCTCCGCTCGCTCACAAAAGGCTCTGCCCTGATGGGCAAAAATGTTTCTGCCGGCCATCAAGGGACAGCAAGGCAGTGCCTCCCAGGTGAGAGCTTAAGCGGTTCTCCTTTTGGATTGCTTTTGGTTTTTAAGAGCCTAGAAGGAATTTGCATAAATGCATCTAAGCCTTGGATCGGTAAAAATGAGTAGTGCCGTCATTAGGAAACAATGTTTGCTTTTTAGATAACAGTTCTTAAGGGAAAACGTCACTGTTGGAATTTGTCACGCTCCCACTTTTATCTGGCTGGCCAAAACAAAGTTACAGTAGCTTTTCTTATGCATATATTCTTGTGCACAAATTTCATGCACATTAGGCTAGATTTCTCACTGTTTCTTTAGGTAATAACTATGTGCTTTAATATTTTTTCTCCTTATTGCTATGGATATACAAGATCTCTATGTTTCTGTATATTAAATCTAGAAGCATTACAGGAGAGGAGAAGCATAGCAGAGGAATTGATCAAAAATTAATCCAACTAGTCTTTAAGAGAAAAAAGTTCTTAATGAAAGTGAGATCCTTATGAATCTTTTATTCATAGGATAGTAATAAACATGCAACAAACCATACTGTGAAATATTACTGCAAAGCAGATAGACACAGCAATAACTAATTAACTAATTAATCACAATTAAGCTGAATTTTCATTTATATTATAAGAGAAGGTAAGCCAAAGGCAAACTTCAAAGCACCAAAAAATTTCCTAACTGCTTTCAGCAGAAGCTTTGAATAAGCAGAATGACTTGTCCTTTTAGCCTCCATGAGCATTTTTAACTACACTATTCACTGTGATTTTTGCAAATCTGTTTTCTACTGTACGTAGCAGAACACCTCCTTTCCCTTAGGGCTCTGTCAGCTGAACTTTAAGTTGTTCTGATAGAAATGCTAAAGCAGCATAAAAGGCAGTACCCTATTTGTCATGCCAGCATCACATCCAGCACTTGTTTGATTGGCTCCATCATTTAAGCCTGAGCAGAATTCCATGGATTTCTACACAGGTCAGACTGATTCTGAAGTGATGCAACAAAGTTAATCAAATGTCTGGTCAAAGTGATTCATGTAAACATCAATGTTTGTGATTTGCACATCAGACTGATTCATCTGAACTCCTGCATGCAGGATCTGAACATCAGATAAGAGGTTATCAGATTATTCTTCATATTTTCCACAACAGCCACAACAGTATGGCTTATTTAAGTGAAGACAGACCAGCAGGCTCCAGTGACCTCCCTACAAACTGTGCTTTACTGTTCTCAGCACCCAGTGCCTGTGTGGGCTCTGTAAAAACAACCATTTATCAATCATTAGTAAGAAACTGGCTCTCTGACAAACTAATTACTCCTCAGGCTTGCACCCATTAGCACAGGAGGAAGCAGACTGTACATTTAGTTTTGTGGTGGGCTGACCTCAGCTGGGCACCAGGTACCCACCAAAGCCACTCTATAACTGCCCTCCCTGGCTGCACAGGGAGAGAAAATGTAACTCAAAGCTCATAGATTGAGAACAGGAGAGGGAGAGATCACTCATCCATTACCATCCTGAATAAAACACTCAATTTACAGAAATTTAATTCATTAACCAGCAGAGTAGAGTAATGAGAAATAAAACTGAACACCTTCCCAAAAGCTTGCCATGCAAGCACAATATAATTTTACTTATCAGAGCTTCTGCAGTAATAAAGGGCCAACAGAAGTTGTTTTTGCTTCCTGAAGCAGGCAAGACTTATTAAAAACAGCATGTTACCTATGAAGGACACTAAGACATCTCTACAAAAAGTCTGTTCAAATTTTTAGAGAGTTAATTGCTGTATGTCATGCGAATGGATACACTGCAGATAGTAAGCACTAGTACTTATTTCCATGTCATTAATGTGGCTGTAGTTCCAGAAATTTGTAGAAATCCTAACCATGGCTTTTCAAAATACCATGGAATGGATGCAATGTGGGCACCAGTGGCTACTGGTAGGAGACTCCAGGTGTTACTTCACAGATGTTTTTGTAATGGGAGGCTTTAGGTTTAAAGAGTCAGGTTTACAGAGGTCTCAGACTCCTTTGCACATTTCTTCCAAAAAAAAAAAACTTTTGTTTGTTTGTTTGTTTTGGTGGGGTTTTTTTTCCCCCTTGGAAACATTTGTCCAGCCTCATGTTGGCCTGGAATAACAATACCTTTTAAGAGTACCTAAGGAAGCATCCCCACCCACAGGTCTGTGGAAGGATGGCCAAGGACTCAAATAAAATCATCAAATACCGAAACTTATCAAACTCCTTGTTAGCATCCCAGAACAGAACATGCTAAGGGTTATTTTCAAGTTTGATATATAAATATGGCTGCAGAGGGGAGTCTTAGAAGAAACTAAGTTTATTGCTAGAATATTTTGATGACTAAGTG
Organism: Horornis vulcanius; assembly: GCA_013401035.1. Classification (NCBI taxonomy): domain Eukaryota; kingdom Metazoa; phylum Chordata; class Aves; order Passeriformes; family Scotocercidae; genus Horornis; species Horornis vulcanius. The sequence continues at coordinate 9,274 of VZUA01073704.1, read as the reverse complement.
ATAAAAACCCCCTGTCACTGATAAAGTGGAGTGGGGAGTGGCACATAGCAAGCAATAGATGGACAAATCAGAACTCATTCATGTCAGAAAGATGCCTCAAGCCCTTGGTACATGAAAATTCTTTTCTAAAGCTTACCATCTAATAATAATCAACCTTAGATCAGCATTAATATTATATTAGACCCCTTAGAATGTAAATTTAAAATATTTTATTCAGACATTATAAATGAATAAGATGAATAAGGAATAAGATGTAATCAGTAATTGTGCAAGTTCGTCCAGGAGGCAGCTAGAAAATGCTATTTCCTTCACCAAGCAGCGAAAATTAAAAGCCACAGGAGTGTCAGGAACAAGATGTCTCAGACTTGCCAGCAATTAACACAAAGATATGTTTATCTCCAGCGGATGTGACAAATTTTGAAGTCATTTCAACCTTAGTGCAACTCAGCTAAGGGCTGATTTTTTCCCTTCAAACTAAACTCAAACCAGTTTTATAATTCTTCTATATCCTATCTGATCAAGAACTATGTCAATATTTCTGCTTTTACTGGAAACCTGGTTCCTGTGGTCAGAGTCTGTTCCACAAGAGTTTCCTCCCCAGCCAACATGATGGTCTGCTTGATAAGTCACCCAGTCAGCTTTCAGCAGTGTTTCTAATAGGAAACAGCATTATGTTATAGTTTCCAGGAAAAGTACCATCTGTGCCTCCTGTCAGTCTCTGCAACTGGCACCAAAAGATCTGTGGGGAATGTTTCTGTGCTGCCAAATTTCAGCAGAGTTCCCTGCCCAAGCCCTGAGCACGGGTGAAGCTGACAAACAGTGGAGGAGGATAAGAGCTGCTGTTTCCACCCTGCCAGCTCACCGGGCCAACTCATTTACAGAGTAATTCCAGCACAGTCCGTGCACCTTTGACACTCTCTTCCTGGAATAAATTGGTCAGCAAAGCCCAGAATTGGCATAATTTGCATTAATTTTGATTGGTGAGAATCTGTCTTCTTTACTGGAATGATGCTGATTTACACGAACCAGAAGTACAGACATTTCTTATCTGGAACCAGGGCAATTCCCAAATGCTGGAAATGCAGAGATCCAGGCACCTGCTATCTTCCAAGAGGTGCAAATGACCTGTTTGCACTTATTAAAGACATTACCCAAACAAAGAATTTTACCATAAAACTGTCTTTTATATTATCTCAAATATTAAAAAGGCTTTAGCAGAAGGATAAATGTATCTACAGTATGGTTTTTACATAAAAAACAGGAACACAAAAGTTTCGTAAATTTTTTCCCCCACACTGGTCTTAACTGACCTGTTGCTCTACAGTTTAAGTGTCTGTAGATACTGGGGGCAAAACTCCTTATAATTAAACATTGATGATTGCAAGTTATGAAAAATTCATCAATGAAATCACCCACTTCCTCTATTAAGTTCCTGAAGTCAGAATAAATGAATGAAATATTTTCATTGAAAACAGTGAGATAATGTGTCTGCTTAGTCCCAGCTGCTCTGAACATCAACATCACAACAGTAAAGATGCCTTCTGAAGGTGTCTGTAAGCCTTGTTAGATCCACTGAGCTGTAGTACTTCACAGAAAAAGAATCTGCAACTTACATTCTGTTTTTATCTGAAGGAAATTATTTGCTCGTGTGCTCTCCCAGAAACTGAAATTTTCCGTATTTTTTAATTAATTCTTTGGTTTCTGTGGCTCACCAGTTACAAGCACACTGAAAATTCCCACAAAGGTTTATTTTTTATAAAGTTTGTTTACAGTGAAGCAGTTGAAAGAATCAATATATATACCTAACAACTTTCAATCATCTTGACACTGAATGTTATTTAAGGTAGTTGCTACTTAGTTTTAAAATAGGATAGCTACATCAAAATCAGCTTCCAAGGGCTCTGAAAACGTGGAGCAGAACTGCAGCAGTGCTAACTGGCTGTTCAGCACTCTGAATGGCGCCATCTACTCTGCTGATGCTTAAAAGCTGTCACTTCTTGTATTCCAACTGGTCAACTTTATAAAATCCAGGAAGCACCTTACGTAAGCTGATTTTCTAATACTGCATTCATTCTAATTATTCCTGGTATTTAATATGCCGTGAGTTCCTGGAAGTGAATATGAATACTAGGAAAATTACTCAGGTTTTGGTTTGCATATAACTCAATCTTTTTAAGAAGTATTATCTAGTGGATATCTGAGCATCTCCAAATTGTATCTCATGTCAGGATCCCTGGCAGCTAAGGCCTGAAAATAGATGAATACAGGTAATCACAGTGTAAATTCATTCTGCCTGATGGAATCCTCACCTTTAGAACACAAAAGGAAGGTATTTCACTTTTTGCACTGATGAAATCTTTAAGAATTGAAAGTTCCACTGTTCACTCTAGAGTGAATTCTTTCTCGCTGCACAGAAACATTAAAATAGAAACAATATGTCATGTTTTCCATATAGAAGCCCTTACAGAATTCAGTGATAAAGCTAGGTCAGGAAGGGGTGGAGCAGCACATCAGTGCCACTCATCCGATTCTGGGAAGGGGAGAACTTAACAAAACAAGGCTGAGTTTATGGAGTTAACCCATGCAGAGCCCCCGGTGCAGCTGTTCCCCAGCAGCTGCCAGGAGGGCACAGCCACTGGCAACCCAGCTCCTGCAGAGGCTCCACTGCAAAGACATAAACAGCACAAAAAAGGAGTGGCAGATAGCATCTGTGTCTGAACAAGGGGCTCCTTCCACACAAATCTTTAGGACGTGCAGTGCTGGGCTATCTCCTCTCCTCACAACTTCTACCCCACGGTAGTTGGTTGTTAGAACCTTCCAGAGCACCACGACACTGCCACTCTCCAACTGCAAGGCTCTTAAACACAACATTTAGCAGTTTTGATTATGGTTTCCAGAGTAGCTGATCTTTTCTGTCTTCTTTTATTGGAGTATATTATCTGTCCTCATAAGCTTCAAGCTGCCTAGAAATTGAGAGCGAGAAAAACTGAAGCAAATGTAATTATTCATTTCTGATGGATACACACGTTGTTTTGAGCAACCTTCTATGAACTCTAAAAACAGAAGAAAGTTCTGCAGTTCTTACCTATTAGAGAATATGCATATTGTAAAAGAAACCAGTTGCCATACCCTAAAATCAAGTTTTCCTCCTTCTTCCAAACAAAAGCCCATCTGAACTCATTTCTTGATGCTTAATGACCTGTGGCAGCAATTTGCAGACTTTTGTCATGGCCTTATATGAACTCAGATTCCCAAAGAGCTGAACAATCTAAACAGAAACCACATATGTAGCTAAAATTTATAATAATTATATTATGTTAATAATTTTACATATTATTTATAAATTTAGTAATAATGATAAATAACAACAACAAATGGTCAAAAGGGGAGGGAAAAATGCATCTATTTAGCAGGTTGCCAAGGGGCTGGGGCATTAAGCAGATTATCAGGGCACAAGTGGGATCTGAATCACCAGGTAGCTGCTGTGCAGATGATTTAGCACAAAGATGGTGCTTACAGAATGAGAGGATAAACAAATGAGACAGAGAAACAGTAACAAAGGTCACCCAGCAAGTGAGAGGTGGGCCCACAGGAAGGAACTCTGAAGACAGCATATTTTCAGAATTTCTGGAAAAGCAGAGTGAGCAATCTCAGAGGGCAAGCAAAGCAAAATGCAAAGACCAGTTTCAGGAACATGGGTATCTCTGTACTTGACCCATGTGCAACGGAAATGCACCCTTACAGTTCGTGAGAACGTAATCTTTATGGCTGATTCAAAATACCAAAGAACAGCCTGAGATGTACTATGGGAAAGTCACAAAGTAGAAGTGAAAGTGTGTCTGTCATGCTTGGGAGCCCTGTCATAAGCTGGATATGATACTGTGTGTGTGTGTCATATGAGCTAATAATGATGGGTGGTGGAATGTTAATTGTAAGGGAGTCATCAGGGAGAGATAAAGAGGAAAACATTGGCCAGGCAGATGTGAAACTCGGGGTATTTTAAGAAACCAGGAACTGTACATAAGAATTTATGCATGGATAGAAGGAATGTTAAAGGAAAAACATTTGTCCAAGGGAAGGCAATTACCTATAGTGCTGGAAATGGGTTCACAGCACTCAAATTGTGCAGAATCAGGCAGAAGTAGACAAGAGTTGGGTTATATAAGTGAAAAGTCTTGGGGTTTATTTTAATTATTAATTATTGTTATGCTGCTACTAAGGTTATATAGCAAAGGGAAAGGGTTTAGAAAACCAAAACCTGAGCCTAATGAAGGGTGAAATCACTGGGACCAGGTTGAGTGACTGCTGTTCCATGAGTTCACTTGCCACAAGTGGCAAACCCCTTGTTCTCTCTCAACTGACCTACTCTTCCTTTTTGATTTGTGCTTTTAAAATAGCCAACCTAGGCTTATTATATTTAATGCTACTTTGTATCAATTATCCCTGCTGTTTGATGGTGGCTTCTTTCACCTTACATTGCACTGAATTAACCACATAATAAATGGAACCAATATCAATTATGAACTTCGCCCTGCCAAACTGGTCAATGATTGCACCACAAAGACATAAATGATAGGGTTAGAAAGGGCCTGTTTTTCAGCCCAGCCCCCAGTATAAAGCAGGATTTTCTTTTCCACTCACATTAAAAGCATTTTATCTGAACTGTATCATACCTTATAAACAGCAGCAACTCAGCAACTCCAAGAGAAAAGTATATTCCAAAACCTACTTGCCTGCACTGCTGCATTTTTCCCCCCCTCTATCTAATGTGAGCTATTCAGTTTTACTTTTCTGTATATCCAGCTTACAAGTCATTTGTTAATCCCTATGGTATGCATATAAGCTAGTAAGCCTAAAGAAATGTCATGTTACCCAGACTGAGAGGTAACAGCAATGTGACACTTCATTCTCCAGCACTTGAGAATTCAGTGTGCTCCCCTTGATGTACAACTAATTGTAGGTTTGTTATTTTCCAGAAACATTGATCATTCACTATTTAAAGTTCTAAAAATCAACCCATAACTAATATTCAGCATGACACTTTCAAAAAGCACCTTTCAAACCCCAACGAGGAGCTGACAATCTACCAAGTCATGGTTTATATATACAAACAGCACTTCTGGCCATGATTTTTAGTTTGCTCAGTCTAGATCTGAAGCAAATCTGTGCAGGGCCCAGCCTTCCCCTAGGCAGCACCAGGTTTCAATCTGGTAGGAATTAAGAGATCCTGTGGGAACCCAAGAGGACGTGACAAAGGTACAGGTGTTTGGCATGTTTAGAGATTCACCTTGTTGGCAACAGCTTTATTAGCTATGTACTTTACTAGCTATTAGTTTATAATGATAGCACAGCTTGTGAAAACACATTCAGAGGTCAGATAAACTAGGTAAGAGCTACATCTAAGACAGATGATAATAGAGCAAGTAGACAAGCCATGCATTGTATAAACAAAAAAATCTGCAGAGCAAAGAGACAATGCTGCAGCTGGATGAAGGGTTGGTTTTTTAAGTCAAATAAAATAATCCGAGCATAGAGTGGTCATGCTTCAAACTCTTACCCAACCTGCTCTGCAACTTAGTGCTGCGTTATGAATGAAAATGCCTGAAAAGGCCTGACTGCAGCTATGGACTCTGTAATGCAACTGAGCAGAACTTCATTCTTTTCTCATTATTTAAAGTTCATTTTACGGATCTTTTCTAAAATAATCTTTGCCACTAAGCGCTCTCAACTTTTTTGTGCTTTGTTGCAAGAAGTTTTTTCTTAAGTACTTCATGGACATTGTTATCTAAATAAAACCACCTTCAGCTTTAATGGAGTGTAGGAAACTGGCTTTTGGCCAAGTATGAGCACTCTAAAAGTGCTTCTACATGAATACCTTTCCTACTTTGCTGTTTCCCTGATGAACTTAAGATGATTAAAGTCCTTCTAAAGTTCTGAAGCACCAAAAACCTGATGCCACAGTTTGTAACATGTAACATGCACAGCACACACACAATTCTGTCTGTGGACTATGTATAGAACAAGAAAGGGAATTTTCTGCTATTTTGGAGCTGCAGTGGTTTTATAATATTCATAATGAACCTTTAAATACAAACTGCAGTCAGATAGAGTAACTCAAGACAAACCAGATGACCATTTTTAGACTTCACAGAATAGTCTGAGTTAGTCTCAGACTATAGTCTGGACCCACAAGGATCTAATCCAAGTGTTAAGCAAATGGTCCATAAGGAGATCAAACCCACAACGCTGGTGCTATAAGCATCATGCTCTAAACAACTGAGCTAATCTCAGGTTTAGTGTTTTTCCGGTATTTATTTCATGAACACCTGCTTATTTTTTCAATAAGGGATGCTACATTGGTGTTTATTTGCTAAGGAATAAAGATTCAGAATTTCTAAATATAAGACAAGTTATTTTGAAAAAGGCAGCTGTTTTGGTTGGTGATATCAGTTGGAAACATGCTTCAAAGGTAGTAACTTTTCATTAGTCTGAGGCGTTTCCATATAAACAACGGAACAACCGCAGTACAAAATTCATTATGGGATAAATTATCAATCTGCAGTTCAAAAGCTCTTTCAAGAAGTGATCCATTTTAAAGTTGTGGAAAATATAAACATTCACATCCATTAACTGCAAGTGACATGCAAATATTCTTGAGATTAATCAACTTATTTAAAAAGGAAGCAGAATGGAACTCTTAACACCCTCACAAAATGAGGGTTATGTTGTAACACCTTTTCACAACACCAAAACTACCTCCAAATTCAAAGCAAACGCTCAGAAACTTTTCTTCCTACCTTTTTACAAGCTGGTTTATGTTTGCCAGCACCACAAGCACCTGTGCACTTTGTGCTACGGGAATTTTTAAATATGGATTGTTCAGGATATATGGCCTATGAAAATGAAACCTCAAAGCTACATATTCTCATCCCGAGGTAAAAATAAAACCCACGCTCTTGACTGAAGGCTGTCGAGTGCACTTGCCGGGAATGGCACGGGCTCTGCAGCGTCCCTGCAGAACCCCAGCACCGATGACAAAACCATAACAAACCTGCACGCCCGTGGATTTTAAGCAGTAAATCCGAAACCCAGGCACTACAAAGCGAGCTGGATCCAACAGCTCCGAGCACAACCCCTCACTTCTTGAAACTGGCTGTAAACAGGAGAAGGGAGGGGCCAGGCGCCTGCCAAGCCAGGCAGAAACTTGTGAGTAACTTACAGAGGCAAAACAAGTGCAGCGCAGGCAGCGGCTCCCAGCGCGGTGCCGGGCCAGCACCATGATCCCCGGCAGAGCCACGCCGGGGCCTGGCGGCCGGCTCGGTGCCTCGGGAGGGCGGCTCGGGGCAGCGGCACACGGCAATTAANCGCTGGGCTCCGAGGAGGGACCCGCACGGGGCAGAGCTGCCCGGGGAGTGACGAAAGGCACGGCTGGGTGCGAAACGCTGAGCGGGGCCTGCGCTGCACGGCACAGCACGGCAAACAGCAGTGCCTTCGCTGGTAAGTGAGCGCTCAGCACCGGGGAGTTCGGCTTCAGCCGCGCAAACGCCTCACCTGGGTACTTAAAAGTCATCAAGAAGATTTTCCGAGAAAATATTTTAACTCGGGGTTTTATTTTTGCTCGTTTCAGAGACTGAAATCTCTGAATATTGTCCTTTTTCCTAAGATTACTATTTAATACAATGAATCGCCTGCATTTCTAGCGTTAAAACAGAATTGTCGTGTTTAACCGCAGTTAGAGGATGTAAAGAAAAAACAGGGGTAATGACTAAAAGCACTTTCGAAACCAGACATCCCCCTGGCTCTGTAAAATACAAAGCCTGGTAGCAGACTGTTGATCTTCTGAGACAATATACAGGCAAGTTATTCAGTGGCTGATGTAATTCAGTCTGGAGTAATCAAAGCTACATGCTTAAGGATAAACCTACATAATGGAATAACGTGATTGTATCCATGCCTGTGCTTAGTCACCTTTGCACTCACCAGAATGCATATATTTGCAATATCTAGTTCCAGTCTGCTGCTTTGCTTGAATCAAGTCATAACAGTTCAATAAGATGTATTTTTGGTTCCCTGCAAAAAAACCCAGCTCTTCTTTTTACTTTCTTAAAAACGTAAAACAACTGATGCTTCCTGAAAACAAAAGGGGTTGTTTTTGGTGCTCAAAAACAGAATGAGGATGGAAAGACAACATAAAGATATGATACAGTCCACGCATACACAACAGTACAGCTGAAGATCTGATGTAAGAAAATGAACCAAAAAAGTCAAGTTTTCCCACAAAGGTGAAAACAACCTCTGAAAACAGCGGAACTTCTGCTGCTGCCAGAAGAACCTTCTCTGGGAAAATCCGGCATGGGACAGTGGAATAAAAATCTGATTGCCTAGCTAAAATTACTGTATTTTTAGCCTGATTTCTGGCTCAGCTTATGTTATTTAGAAGAAAAATGCATACAAAACAACTGCAGTCGGAAATAAAACATGGAAGTTGACACAGTTTTGGGACAAACTTTGTAGTACAGCTGAAGAGTCAAAGGATTAGCACCAGGGAGATGCAGTCATGTACCTGTATGCTCACAGACCCCACATAGTATAATTCAGCCATCTGGTTCATGGAGTACAGCATGTTGTCTAGTAGCATTCATTTTCATTGCACAATGTTTGTTGTGGATTGATTAAATCTTGCTCTCCCTCTGGAAAGAATCCAGGTATGTGTACTTATACTTTGCTATAGGTGCTGACAGAGAAGCACACGAAACCACGGGAGTGTGTGACAGGCAGAGTACGTGACATGGGAAATCACCTGCTGCACCAGCTCTACACTGTCCCTGGAATGGGCTGCCATGAATAACAGCCATGATTTTAAGGCTGTGCTTGTTTTGAGTTGTACTTCAGAGATTTTTTCTTGTTTCTGCATTTTGGAAAGTGACTTTACACAATTGCTTTGAAGTTCACTTGGTTTCAGTTAAAATGCTATCTACTGACGATAAAGCAAAGATGGCTGGACCACAACTGCTGATAGTAGCATACTTTTTAAAGAATTCGAGCTATTTTGAGAGGAAATGATAGCTGATTCTTGCCTTTTGGAAAGTCAGGCTGCCCTGATATTAGGTTCCCTGGACTACAGAGGTCCATTGTTTTTTTTTTAAACTAAATGGTTATAAGGTTGGAAGTCTGAATACAAACTGACCTATTTAAAAACAAAAAAAAACCCAACCAACCCCCCCACACCTCATTTCCCAGTATCCTATAGTCTGTCAATTTTTTCAGTGATCCA
>VZUA01073681.1:0-13303 GCA_013401035.1 Horornis vulcanius | reverse complement strand
TTTTTTTTTTTACAGCCCCAGCAAATAGCTATTTACTTCCTAATGAAGTGCTAGTGCAAACACTGAATGTAGTCCAATGAGTAAGAAAGGCCACTGGAGTTTCATAGAAATGCTTTCCAATGCCCTATTAGAAAGATAAGTGCATATTAAAGGAGAAGAATGGGTTCACACACACCACTGCAGTCAGGATGCTGTACTTTTGTGTATCAACAATGCTTGGCCAAAGACTTCAAGCAATCATGGAACAACCTCATTTCCCAGAAGACTGGGACACGGAGTGCTCTGTGTTTAAGACCATCGTTAAAAAACTGGAGGGTGAAAAAACAAAAAGGGTGAATCTTTGTATTTAAAAGATCTGTTTAAGAGATGGATATCAGCCCAAAAGCCAATGGGCACAGCCAGGTTTCAGAGTGCACTCACTGTCTGTGATGAGATGGAAACATGGAGATGATTTACCTCACTGATGTTGGTTTCACAGCGACTCCTCCAGCCACAAGGCAGCCCAAGACACGCCAAGAAATGCATTACTTCCCCAAAAAAGCATCAGTCCCCATACTCCCAAAGCCTGGTCACACCATGGTGTGTTTCTAAATGCAAGGCCAGAGCCCATGGAAATGAGCTCTGCATCACTGGTGGTGCACAGTGAAATCACTCAGGACACATCCCAGCTCCTCTGCACAGCCCTGCTGCCAAAATGCCTTTAAGAATTTGGTCATGGGTTATGCACTCAGAAATCATCCTTTCTCTATGTGGCCCAGAAGCCCAGCTTTCCAGACAAAAGTTTAATGCTTATTTTTAAGCAAAAGATATTTGCCAGCACAAACTAGAGATAAATAAGCCCTTTAGTCAGCAGTAAACGTGACAAACATGATAACCTGGCAGCAGCANGCTTTCCAGACAAAAGTTTAATGCTTATTTTTAAGCAAAAGATATTTGCCAGCACAAACTAGAGATAAATAAGCCCTTTAGTCAGCAGTAAACGTGACAAACATGATAACCTGGCAGCAGCATTGCACTTCCTTCTCCACATCATGCCTGCTCCATACAGCTTGGTGACACAAAATGCCTCTGGTCAAAAGATCCCCATTGTGTTGGGTGACTGCAGGAGTGACAGCAATCCATAATGCACAAGAATAGACACACCAGGGCATAAAAAGGCAAAATAAAAAGAAACGCTGGCCAGGGGCCAGAAGTGTTGAACACAACTACCTGGCAGGTTTGGGATATGAGCTCCTGTTCTCTCTACAAAAAGTGCATACACACAGAGTTTTCAGATACATCTTAATACATTGCATAATACTGTTTTCTTTATTTTTAAATCCAAAGACACTTTGCAGGAACATTGTTTTTAAAGAAATTATTCTGGAGATGAACAAGTGCTCTTGTGTTGGAGATGGGCACACCAAAACTGGGACCCAAAAGAGAACAAGACAACCACTTCTGACAGGTTTTAATAGGTTTTAGATAAATTTTTTATATGATTTACACAAAGACACCTGCATACATTTAGAATTCAAGCACACAGAACTCCATAAGGCAATAATTTAGAAATACCCCTGCCAAGAAATTACGTATTATCCCAAGTCCCTCGATTACTTCTGCTGAATAACAGTCACTGAACACTAAGCTTGTGCATTTTTGGAAGACACAGGTTTGCTTTTTCCTGATCCAAATACAGAACAAAAACAGGATCATAATTTACCATAGAAGACAATGAAAATCTTATCATTGTAAATATATGTAGTGAGATAATACAAATCCTGTTCCTTGGTATTTCCCCTCCACCCTCTATTCCTACCACTACTCCTTCCAGCTTTAGGGCCTCTCCCCTGCTTGCATGGAAGATTGACGCCCATCTTAAAGCCATAAATTACTCACAAACAGCTACTGAAAGTAGCAATGACCGTAGGGTAACACTTCCACAAAGCAATAGAGCTTCCTGGCAAGCTGATAAGAGTTTCCTGTTTTGAGTCTTGGGTTGGGTTTTTTTCCCTCTGATAAAAATTTGACTCTCAAAACATCTCAGAAAGGAAGAACTGACAGATTCTTTCCCCCCCCCCCACCTCCCCTAAATGTGTTGTGAAATTTGTTCTCTTTTGCTGAATGTGAAATGAGGACCAGGTTCAAGAAACTCAAGTGCACCAGCTGAGACAGCAGGTGGGAGAAGCACGTGGAGTCCTTCCCTGCTCAGGATGATGGACTGGCCTTGGAGCTCACCTTTAGTCCTGCCCTGTGCTCTCGCCCCTCAAGTTCTGCATTTTGCACTCTGGCAACGCTCACAGTTTCTATCACAGTCAAAAAAAGCCTCAAAATCTCCAGGGACCCAAGCTCTGCATTTACTCCCCTTACTGTGGTGGCATGACCCCTGTCACCTCTGGGCACCTGTGCATGCCTGAAGAGAGTGACCAGATGGGCAGCTCGTTCTGCTTGGGGCCAACCTGCCCTGTGTCAGGGGAGGGAGCTCAGACACAGCTTTGCATCTGAAACCCCAAAGACCCCAGCGAGCTCTCCTGACACGTTGTGTTAGGAGCAGCCTGTGTTTGCAGCAGCCCAGGGGTCCTGAGGCCTCCATGGGAAGCCCACTCCTTTCCTCACCTCAGGACACCTCCTGGACCTGCTGTTCTCAGTTTCTGGGGTCAGACCATAACCAATATCCGGGACACACAAACTGTATCAAATAAAAGAATACCTCTCTTTTACCCCTTCCCTATAGGTGCTGCCCTTACTCAGGAAGCCTCTTATCCAAGGGGTTTTGGCAGAGGATTCACTCACATACCCCCAAAGATGTTCACAGGTATCTTTCTTTTCACTGGCCCCACATGCCTCTCTTTTTCAGAGATAAGAGAAAAATCATTGCACAGGCTTGATACAACATCAAATAGAGATGCACAATATCCCCCAGGAGCACCACAGTACCACACATGGTTTTAACATTTAATTCCCCAAAATCACCTCTCACTGAAAGAGGAACAGCTGGCAAATATAGTCCACTGCAGAAAATTAAATAAAAATAACATTAAATGCTCTATTTGTCCCCTAGTATGTAGCCCCTACCACCAGGAAGGACAAGGGCCAGGCTAGATCCCCCCAGTTTCTCCATAACAGAAGCAGCCTGAACAATTTTTACAGCGATTGCAAAGGGGCAAAAACAGCAAGGTGATGTTTTACAACATAAAACCTTTTAAGATTAAGCAAGATAATTTAAAATGGTGAAGTTCAAACTAGATTGCACCCTGTGGAGGAAGATCAGCCAGCGCTTTCTTCCAAATCAGACTGGGCACCATTTCACATCACTTCTCCTTTAAGCCAAATTTCATCACTTCATTTTACTGTAAACGGCAGAAGTGGGAAGCACTTACACAACGGAGCACAGGTCACAGACCTGCATTTCTGGGGGGCTTTTGGACATTCACTTTCCACTGCATGCAAGCCACGTGTATTCATTCTCACACTGAGCTGCCCAAAACAATTTAATCACTTGCTCACATTAGCTGGCCAGGCTGAGAGGGACTCTCCACGTGTACCCCCTTTCAGTGCATGAGAAGAAAAGCAAACAATGCTGCAACATTAAATTTCAAAACATGCAACTTTCCAGGCCAGCCACAAGCAGGAGTAGTGGTGAATGCTGCAACACTACCTTCTCCCAAAACCAAAAAGCCATCTTCTAAAAATGACACATCTGAGACAACCCAGGCAGCTCCCTCTAGCTCCAGATACTCAGGAGTAACCAAAACCACCACCAAAAGCTTTCTCTTCATTCACCCCCCTTCTCCACTTTTCTTGCCTGTTCTCCAGGGGCAATTCCCTCTAGGCAGCCTGGCTCTCAGCAGTGACCAACACTGCCATTCTCTATCCACCCTTTCAAACCTTCCTGTAATTTCACTAAGTAGGAGGAGACCAGCTCAGGTGAAAGAAATTCTGCTCTCAAATCCTACGCACCTGAGAAGCCACCACCTTGCTAAAGCACCTGCAGCAGTCTGGCTAACTCAGGCTGCTCAGGGCAATATTTACTGGGATTTGCTCTCCTGATGGAGGTTGAAAATGCCCTCAAATACTTACTCCAAGCAAACAACCTTTTACAATATATTTTGCAACCAAAGGCTCAGAGTGGACCTTTGTTGCAGAAAAAAAAAAAAGCAGACAGGAGGTAGGTTGAACACACACAGAAATATATATATGACACACATACATAAAATGTCAGTGTGGTCAGACAAGAGATCTGCACCTCATGACTCGTTTTACCCAGTGACTTTTCTGGGTCCAGTTTAATTGCTCTTTGGAAGCCAAGCAAAAAGCCTTTTGGTCTGAGGTCCAACACAGGAAACTCTGAAATGAGCTGCCTTACAGAAACGCTGACCAAATGCCATCAGGGCCACCTTCACTGTCCCTCTGGGATTTGTCTCAGTGCCACCCTGTGCCACAGAGCTGGTGAAGGTGGTGTAGCCCAGAGGACAGCCCTGAGCATGGATTGAGCTGGCAAAGGCCTGGGATGTCGAGGAACAAAAGCATGGCTGCAAATGGGCTGCATTTGTTGTACAAATCACAGTGGTAATGAAAACACACAACCACAGCACTGTTTCTGGCAGTCACTTTTCAGTGTTGGACTGCAGGAAAGGAAGAGGTTTGGGGATTGTGGCTTAGGGTTTGTTTCATTACTACAAATCCCAGAGAACTTTGTAAAGCAATGCTCAAATCCAGACCAGATGTGCCAGTTCATCCCCTGTTGGGGAGAAGACCCAAAGCTGGAAACCCTCATGATGCATCATGATAGATCTTGTGGTACCACCTGAATGCAGAAATTTTGGTCAGAGAAAGGCCTGGGCTGAGCATAGGGCAGTGAAGCTGACACAGCAGTCAGAAACTGAAGGATTTGGCTCAGGGATGGTGAGGAGCCACATCATGAAAAAGAGGCAAAGGAATCTCTTCCCGCTTGCCCAGGGCACAGGCCTTGGCCACAGCACTGATCCAAGAGGACTGATTTATTTAAGCCACACTCACAGAATTCCCTGAGAGGAGAAAAGCCCCAGAGCAGAGCAGATCCCAGTGAGAGCAGCCAGGGACAGCAGGATCCTTCTTGTTCACCGTCAGATTCCCAGTTGAGGGAATGGCAGGAGCCAGCCATCAGAGGAGAAGCTCTAGGTTTAATTTTAGCCTGCACCCACAGAGCATATATTTCCCTTTTATTTTTATTCTGAACTTCATGTAAAAATAGGATTTCCTGCTGCCCGATAAGGGATTCCTGTTTTTGTGGCAGGTCTGCCTTCTTGGGAAGCCGGTGCCTACGGGGTTATGGATGGGTGCTTCAAAGCACAGCAGCCCAGCTGAGGGGGTAGCTTGGATAACATTCGGGATTTACATTGTTCCTGCTCGCCTTCATGGAAAAAAATAAAGTGGCTGTGCCCCCCTCCTTCGATGAATCACCACCAAGTTTAGCATTCCAGAGCTCTGTTTTGGAAAATCTCTATTTGCCTGCATATTTTTAGTAGGGGGGGTTGGGTTTGCATCCTTCCCAGGTAGATTTTTGTCAGTTTGCTGGGCTCCGGGGAGGCGTATCCTGCTTTGTGAGCCTGGTCATCAACCGGGAGATAAATATAAGCACGGAACAGTCATTCCTCCCACCCTTCCCACTCCCCCACGACACAGCTCCCACATTCCCCAGCACACCCACGCTCCCCAACAGCCCCTGGAGCTGCAGGGAGGAGCAGCACTTGTGGACCTGCCTCGAGGGGATGCTCCCCACCTCTGCCTGTGCTCTGCAGGACACGGGAGTGTCACAATTTCAGGACAGGCTGTTTCGAGCCCGAGTGCCAACAACTGTCAGTCTCCTGTAATGCAAAGGCATCACTTGTCTCAGCTATGTCTGCCTGGGGGGATACTCACACACCAAAAACTTGTTCCAAAGCCACCAGGGTCACGAGGACCTGCCAAGGGCTCTGCTGCCCACCGGCTCTTATTTTCTCCTTGCCTGCTTTTCTCTGTGGCCAGGGAAAAAAGTCCCTGGAAGTGCTAAAAGGAGAACATGAAAAGTGCCAGGAGGAACATGAAAAGGAGTTCATGCATTTGCCTGGTGCTGAGCAGAAGTTTCCCTCAACCCCCAGCAAGACGTTCCTGCTGGCAAGCGAGCAAAAGGGAGTGAGAGTTTTCCTTGCAAAGAGGAAAAGTGCATTTTTTTCCTTTTAAGAATAAATCTTGGTTCTCTCAGTGGGGCAGTAGATGTCAAAAATGTGGCTGTCGGGACTGCAAGCAGCTCTGGCTGCAGCCCATCCCCAAGACACCCTTTAACATTGCAGGGAGCTGTCAGAGAGGCACAGGCCAGAGAGGCTTCCCTCCTCCTCTCACAGGTTTGGCTCCAACAGGGCTGTTCCCTGGGACTTGACCTCACCATGTGAAAAGATTCAGAAAATCACTCTGGGCAAGGGCAGCCCAGCAAAGAAATGTGCCTTCAGGTCAGCCTGAGAAATAGCACTGCTGCTATTGCCCAGGGCAGGGGGCAAGAGCTGTCTGCACTGGGGAAACTTGAGTCTTCAGAATGGAAGGATGTGTTCTGCAACCGTGGGAAGCTTCATGCTGACTCCTCCATGAAACAGGGAAAGTACAGCCACAGGTCTGACCCACACATGGACATCTCAGCCCAGCTCCCAGGCTCATTGCCATGGAGCTGCAGCACGTTGGCATGTACACAGGCCTTAGTTGGCTTTCTAAAAATGATTTGTCCTGGTACAAAAGTTGAAATATTTGACTTATGTAAGACCAAGGAAATGGAAATGTTGAACTACCAGAGAACCACCACTGCATCACTTTTATTAATCAATGGAAAAGGGAAATGTGAGCTTTCTAACAAGGCATTAAGAGCTGTCTCATGTGGCAGTGCTCTACAGCCTGTGAGTTTCCAGCCTGGCACCCTACAACGTGATCAGAGGTAGGACTGAGCCTGCCAGGGATGGAGCTCTCTGAATTTATACCAGGGGTATTTATAGAGGTAGCTGGCACTGGCAGCTCTCGGGGGACACCAGCATGGCCTTCTGCAAAGGGGCTGCTGGAGTTGCAGTAAGAGAGTGGGAATGTGCTGGAGCAACACCAAACCACTGGCCAAGACTCCAAAAAAAAGCCTCAGGAGTACCCAAGAACCAGGTCTCAGGGGCATTTCAGTGCTCTGCTCCAGTTACACCCCATGGGCTGGGGCACCACCCCCACACTCATCCCAGCACTCAGCAGCTGGCCAAGTTTTGTTGAATCATCTATGTTGAAAAAGACCTGTAAGATCATCAAGTACAACAATTAATCTGCCACTGCCATGTCCCTAAGGGTCACACCCACATGGCACGGATTCTACAGAGCCTTCCCACCTCTTCCCCGCTGGCTTGCCCTCCCTCAGAGGCTGAAGCAAGAGGCAGATGCCTGCCTGAGGGTGTTTTACCCAAGGGAGACACCTCTCCATCATTCATCTTTGTCTCCTTCTTCATCTTCATCAGGATGATGAAGCTGAGGATGCTCAACCAGGATGCAACAACCAGCTGGGGTCAGAAGCTCCCAAAGGCATAACCTGCTGCCAGGTCCTAGGTAAGAGTTAGCAATGGTGCACCTGAAATCTGTTTCCATAGCACTCCCAAAACACAATCTATTCCCACACCTTGCATTCACAGGAAATAGATGCAGGGGGAGATGAAGGCTCATAGAGTCAGAAGGCTGCTGGGGTGAAAGAGGGGTTCACCCCTCCTTGGTCTTTCCTTCAGGCACAGAGGTCCCTGGTCCTCTATTTCATGTCTTTCCTGGCCTGTCAGCTCAGAGTTTCATTGCCTGCTTTTGAATTCAGCACTCAGGGCAGGTGGAGCACCAGAGCATGACTTTTAACAGCTGCTGCATTTAAGCCCTGGACTAGGAAGCAGAGCTGAAATCCTTTGGGCTTTTCCAGACCAAAACTGCCTCAACTCCCAGATCTGCAGCTTCTTTAATTGTGGCCGTGTGTGAAATGACGGTGATTTGCTCATTTGCAAATTTTTTCTTCTCAAGTGGTTTTTCGGTGTTTCCAGGCCTTTTCATTCATTACATCACGTTTTTCTTCTGCAGAAATGTGGTGCTGCAGGTGACAAGAAGGTGCTTGTCTCCAGCCTGTTTGGAAATATTTAAATCAAATGAACCTCAGGATGTATGGGGAGACAAAGACCAGAGGAGAGGCTGGGGACTGGTTACTTCCACAGAATGAAAATAAATGCAGAAATGCCCAATTTACAGACAGGCAGGATTTACTAATAGAAGTAAAATAATTGGAGGAGGAGGCGGCAAGTTTTGGCTGCATTTGCCAACTTTTAATGAAGGAGGAAAGCCACTTCCCCTCTTACTTCTTCCAAAAGCCATGGGGAAAAAATACAACAGGAAGAGAAGTTTCTCTTTTCTTCACTTTTAGGTAAAAATAACCCTGAGGAAATTAAAAAAAAAAAAATAATCTGACCAATTTTGAAATCAACAAAGGGGGTGTTGGACCCGGCTGGAGTTACAGACTGCAGTGGAGCTGCAAGTTCCTGGCACTTTCTCACAGCACCTGCCCCAGGGTGAAGCCAGCAGAGCCACCCCAGGAGCTGCCAAGGCTCTGTGAGCCAAGAAAATTCCTCTTCCCTGACCTGTTGCAGAGCCATAGTGCCTCGAGTTCACTTGTTCTTCCCGCTGCCTGACCTCTCCCGATGGGACAAGCAGGTGGTGTTTTCTACAAGTGAGTGATTTAACAAATAAAAAAACCAGAAAACTGTTTTGGGGTAGTTTTTGGAACCTTCATGTTGTGACTTGCCATGATGGGCTGCCCAACTCCTGTGAAAACACCTCAGGTACACATCTGGTTTGCAGGAGAGGGTTGGAATAGAGGAGATGAGGGCAGAGCATCCCTCAGCTCTATGCATCTGGACAATGGCAGGAGGCTCCAAAATCCATAAGACCTGGCCTCAGGACAAGGGGGACGCTGTGTGTGATGTACCCCAAACGAATCCTGTGTTCACTTGTGCTCAGACAAGGCTCGTGTTGAGGCAGGGGGCTCTGCCAGGCCCAGGATGGGGCTGGACACTGATCCTCACTGGCTCTGTCTGGGAATTGCTGTCAGTCCTGTTTGCAGCTGCTAAATCCCATTCATTGCAGGAAGGTGTGAGAGAGCCAGAACAGATGGGGGCACACAGGCACGACCAGCTGGATATCCCTGGGGGGGTCAGGCACCTGATGCCCTGCTTAGGGAAGGTGGGAGCTGAGCAGAGCCAGCCCAAAGCCCTGCAGCCAAACCTCGATGCCTCGTGTCTTTTCCCCATGCAGTGCCACGCCAGGAGGGGCTCAGCTTCTGGGAAAAACACAGGAAAACAGAATTTCAGTATGTGCTTCACATCCCGCAGACTCCAAAAACAACTTGTTGGATGGGAAGTCCAATGAAGCTACCTCCCAGTGTCCACAGCCCCACACCCCAGTGGGAGAGAAGGAGGCAGCAATGTGGGGCTGGCACTGGGGACCAAGCTCTGCCCCTCCTGTGCATCTGGCCCCAAACTAATGACAGCAAAAGAGAAAAACNCATTTTTCCTTTCACAGGACACGAGCGGCCTTATCCAAATATAAACAACCTGGGAGTATTTGCCGGCTTATTGTCTGGACAGAAAAGTAAAACAAACAGACCTTAAACCCTTTTCCCCCTGCCACTTCTGGTCTGGAGTCAGGGCCATAGGCTCCAGAGTTCCCGAAACATTGCTCATCAGAAATAGCATCCTATTAAACCAGGTGTGGAGGTGGCCCCAGCGAGCCATGCTGCCACCTCCTCCTGCACAAGCCACTGAGAAACCAGTCAAGAGATCTCTGAATATTTAAAGAGTTGCTGTATGAATAATGGAACAACTAGCAACCAAGAAAACGTGATAGCCTGCAGTGTCTTGGGGCAGCACTCCCTTAGGAGAGGCCAGAAACGGTGGGCAGATGTCTGGGTGCACCCTCAGACAAGTTCAGCTTTCAGGAGCATCAGCAGAAGCCAGTCCCTGGCTCAAAAGCTGTATGAGAATCCCTTCCTCCATATTCAACAGCAAACATAGGTGAGAGCTTTCCTCGCCTGATCAGGCAGCAGCACAAAAACTGACACAAAAAGGGAAAAATGCTGCTGGAAACACAGCAAAATTGCTTCTCTCCCCACCCTCAAAAAAACAGGGCAAGCTTGGGGTGTGAAGCCTGGGGAAGACATTTTGCAATGATAGAGTTGTGGCTCAGGAAAAGAGGACCCATGGGAGACACAACCCCAAATCCCAGGAGATCTCCTCTTCCTTTGCCCATCTCCTCCCAGCCCACATCTCCCTTTCCCATCAGGGACCACAGCAGGAGATCAAAGCCTGGTTCCAGCAAGTGATGTTTTACAGCAGAGGTTTTCTTCCCACCATCCTGTTTTTCACTGCCACCAGCTCTTTTTCAGGAGATTTTGAGATGTTTCAGATCCCAATCTCCTCTGTGCTGATCCCAGCAATGCCACTGTGGCCACCCAAGTAAAAACTCTCCCACTTCTATGAAGTTGGGGGCTGAGCAGAGGCTTTGTCCCCATGTTGGTGGGTGGATAAGTGGCTCCTGAGGTGACGGCTGCTGATCTCATGGCAGGTGATGGGATGGAGACTATGGGATGGATGGCTGCTGGTCCCATGGCAGGTGATGGGATGGATATGATGGCACATGAGCATCCTTCCCCTGCATACATAGATCCAGACACAGGGTATTTTTTCCCATGGGATTCCCATCTGCTACTGCAGAGAGATAATGGCTGCAATCCCCTTATTTTTTTAAATGTTGAGCCTTGTTGAATCCCTTGGTTCTCCCTTCCAGGAAAATGCCCTTATCCTTAATAAAGCAGGGAGAGAGAGCTCCTCTGGGTGGGCACATGGCAGAGGCTGCATGGCTGCCTCATCCTCTTTCCCCCACTGTTAGCTGCTCTGGTTGATGTGGGCCTGGCTGAGACAATGCAAAATTTAACAGCTTATGGAGTAATTAAGCAAAGCCTCTCAACACAGCATCACTAATTAGACGAATCCTCCCTAAATTACCAGTAGTTCATGGCACCCTGTAAAATCCTTGTGTAATAGCCTTAGAAAACAATGACACTCAGCGCTGGCATTGGGCCACACAGCTCGATGGCAATTCCAAAGCACTTCGGATGTTCACGAGCCTTTTCAAAAAAAAAAAAAAGAAAAAGAAATCTAAAATGTACATTTCCCCCAATGACTCTGCTCTGGGGTGTATTAAAAGCAGCACCTTGACTCAGCCTGCCACATAAACATCCTGCTGCCCCTGGACAGCCCGATACTGTCTTCCTCCCAGGATGAGGAGCTGAATAAGAAGTGACAATCACAGCTCCTGCCCACGGGAAAACAGGAAGCGCCAGAGTTGTACAACCACTCCAAACATTGTCCTACCTGCTCCACTCCTTGGGTGCAATGGGAACTTGCTTTCCCTTCCCTTCCACATGGCATAACTATTTCTGGTCCAGTGCTGCTCAGTCCCACGATGCTGCTGCGTGGGGCAGTCCTTGTGGCCTTTGGTTTCTCCCTGCCTTCCCAAAGCCAGCCTGGTGCTCCCTGTCCAATGCACAAGGACAAATGTCCACCTTCCAAATACACTGCTAACAGTGGCAGCACTGAATGCAAGCACTGGAGGAGATGGACTCAGGGTGCTGGGCAGATTGGCTCATCCACATCTGGCAGGAGCTGGAGTGGAGAAAACCCCAAATCCCACCAGAAAGCAGCTGAGTTGGCCAAATTTGGAAAATGACCGTAAGACTGAAGGAGCTGATGCTTACACATAGGCTCCAGTTCATGCACTGAAGTGATAACCCTCATCCCTGAGAATAAGATAGCGCTGTGGGTGGATGATGGGGTGTGTGCCCCACCCTCAAAGCAAGCTGGGCAGCCAAGGTTCTCCACAGGCACAGAGAGGAGCTCTGGGAACCCGGAGATACCATGGAAAAAAGGCCACTTGCAGAACCACAAGTTTATCCACAAATACCTCCCACCCTTGACTTATTGGGTTGACTTCATGGAATCCTCATCCACTCAGTGCAGTGCATCCCCAGCCAGCAGCCTGGCAGGCCTGCTCTCAGGACCATCCTTCCCAAAGACCAGAGACTTTCCACGTTACATGATGCTCTAGGAGCAGGGAACTTTGCTCCTCCTCCAATCTGCTGCCAGATTTCTGCTGAGAGATGGGCCCAAATTTGCTTGCAAAACACAGATGTCATATGCAAGTTTCCAAACAAGAAGAGGGACAAGAAGGTTTCCTCTCTGCTCTTCCTTTCCTCGCAATGTAAAAACATCCCTTGCCAAATGAGGCAGTGTTTGCCATCACTTTGCAAAGTTCACATTCCCACAAGGCAGGCATGAGGAGGAACAAGGGGGGGAACCATCACATCAGTGCCCACAGGTCACGGTCACACAAGACAATACTTTGCAAAATTTGGAAGTGGAAGGAATGCGGGAAGGCTGAAGAGGAGGATGTTTATTAATCTATAAGAATATCTCCATAGGGTTTGCGTCCTGTGAGGAGAAAAAGGCAGCCCAAGGCAATGTCGTTCAAGATATTGGTGGGAAAATATCTGGAAATCCTTATTCAGGCAAACCTACTGGTGGTGTAAAGGAAAAGAGAATTTTTCTCACGTTCATGGCAGTGAGGGTTTTCCTAAATTATGGGAAGCTTCATATGAATTCCCCAACTAATTCCCCTGTGTAATTCCATTAAATAGTAGGATGTGAATGCATTTCCACACCTGAGTCAGCCTCTGTGCCCAAAAAGGCTGCATAGGTTCCCTAGAAGTGTATAGCAGGAAGCTTTTCAGTCCAAGAACTGCAGTCTCAGCCTTGCTGGCTGTTGCTAAGTGGTGAATGGAAGGCAAACAGAGGAAGCCCAGCAGTGAATTTCAGTCAGTGTCCACAGACACTTGAGAAAACTTTTCAGCACCAAAACCAAAACAAAAAAAAAAAACAAAAAAAAAAAAAAAAAAAATCCCAGAGGGCAAGAAAAAAAAATTTAAACCCCACTATTTAAATGGCAGATACAAGTTGGGCAGAGAGATGAAACCCTGATGTAACTTGGGAAGTTCAGTTTCCTTGCAATGCAAACCAAACGGGGTTTTCCACTACGTCTTTCTGCCCCTCAGACAGAGAGCGTCTCTTTGCTTTCACTTCAAGGCTGTAAAATAAAAATCAGCTGCATTTCTTCCTACCCATTGCAGCTGCGCTTCGGCTGGCTGGGGTTGTGTGTGCAGGGACAGTCCCTGCTGAAACGCGAGCAAATTGTGGCCATTCACACCCGCCCC